>PVJN01018414.1:0-38861 GCA_004026805.1 Lasiurus borealis
GGAGGCACATGTGACCTGGCTGTTTCCCAACGGGAAAAAGTTTACCTCTTGCCAACCCAGAGCCAGATCAACGGGAGGATGGCAAGAGGGGGACTGGCTGGGGGAGTCCCAGATCCCAGGAACCCAACTCCAGGGGGCGGGGCCTCGGTGGCAGAGATGAGCACCCTAACACAGCCTCCGAGTTCTCAGGCTGAGGCCGCTTGGAGGTGAAATCAGAATTCAGGGGTGGAGCAGGCAAGCGCATGTGTGAACCGTTCCCCAGGTCACCCCTGGCAGGGCCCCCTGAGAACTACTGTTTGAGGGCCATACTTCTTGCCTGCGGGGCTCCCAGGCTGGGCTGAGCCCCAAGCTCTGGGGGGCGGGAGTGAGGAGGGTGGGGGGAAGCAAGAGGATGCCATTTACTTAAGTGTTTTAATCAGAGATCTGTTTTCTAGTCCCATCACTGCTCTGCTCCCACGAAACGAGGCCACCAGCCCCGTCAGCAGCCCCACGAAGAGTGGGCTTCTGGCCCGTCTGGGGAAAAGCAGAGGCCATCTTACCTTGACAAAGTATCTGAGCTCTGATGGGACTATGAGGACATCTGGGGTGACAGGCAGCTGCGCATAGGCATAGAAGTTCTCATAGTCAATGGCCATGTCTTCCTGGGGCGGGTACAGGGGGTAGTAGCTACAGAGATGGAGAGACAGAGCAGCTCATTCACATGCAGGACCCTCTCCACAGGGAGGCCCTCTGTGCCTCGGGTCCCCATGCTGTCACCCTTTTTTCCTCCCCGCTGTGTGTGGGGACAGAGCACAAGCTTGTCATCACGGGGTGGAGCTCCCTGGGCGTGGCCTGGGGGAGGCTCTCATGATCAAAGCTGCCACAGCTCGTGAGCCCGAAGCACGCTGCCCTCGGCCAGCCCGTTCCAGGAGGCGAGCTCACCTCCTCTGCGTCAGGATGTGCTTGAGGATCCGGCTGAATCTGTCTGAAGTCCCAGAAGCGCTGGGGAAGGCAGATAAGAGATGGAATGTAGAACCTTGTTTTTCAGTTTCTGTTTCTCTTCGGGAGGGCCCGAGGATTTGATAAACTAGAGACAGACTGCGTGGCCCAGGCCAGAGGGTCCCTGTGGGGAAGTCTGAAGCGCCACCCACAAGTAGCTCGGTCTTTTCCCACACGAGGGGGGGCAGGATGCCGGGTGAGGAAGGGCAAGAGCAGGACTCCCCAGCGATCAGAACTCTGACAGCCAGCGCTGGATTGTGCAAGAGCACGCAGCGTCTGCGCCAGGGAGGGAGCGTGTAGCTGGGATGACCCTCATAATTCAAATCCCGCCAACCAGCACACGCCCCTGGATCTGGCTGCGGCTGGTTCTCTGCAGAGCTCACACTGCTCTGGTGGGAGAACGGCTTCAAAAATGCACAGGCCGAGGGGACACCCACCCTTATTTAGGTCAAACGTGGGAGGAGAAAAGCAGATAAGCTTCTATCGCCACAAACTCAGTGCAGGCAGCAGACGTGGTTCTTTGGGGTCTCAGCCAGGAGAGACAAATGCTAACAGAAACAATGGCTCCAGCGGTGGTGGGAGGGCCAGCCTGCCATCCGCCTTCGGGGCTGGACTGCGGGCCTCACCTGCTGATCTCCTCGGCCCCCATGTGGAAGAGCAGGTCCGTGGACGTCAAGCCAAAGACTAGGCCATTTATAGCGAGGCTGCAGGGCTCGGACACAAACTGCACCCGCTAAAATGAGAAGGGGTTCAGATGCACATTTGCACTCCAAGCTCAAAACTTCTTCCTTATGAGAGTTGGGGGTCTCCAAGGGCTGAGAGAGCCCACTGAAAGGGAGCCCAAACCAGCGTACAGTAATTCATGAGCACATGTTACTGTTAACAACAGCTTAAGCCTGGCGGGCGTGGCTCAGTGGTTGAGCGTCGACCTGTGACCAGGTCATGGTTCGATTCCAGGTCAGGGCACAAGCCTGGGCTGTGGCCTTTATCCCCAGTGGGGTCATGCAGGAGGCAGTCAATTAATTATTCTTTCATCATTAATGTTTCTATATCTCTCTCCCTCTCCCTTTCTCTCTGAAATCAATAAAAACACATAATTTTCAAAGAAGAGTAGTAGCTTAAGATTCAGGCCCTGTGCATGCCCCCAAAATGGCACCTTCACCTCCACTTCGGGGACAGAGCTGGGTCACCTGCGGCACATTCGATTCTGGATGCCTGCTGGTCAAGGGGGGGACACTGGTACCTTTTTGTCCTCATGAGGCAGATCCGAGTAGCTGAAAGGTGGCTGTGGGTACACAGGCTCGTGGTGCACATCCCTCAAGGACGGGACAAAGACGAGGAGGGAACCGGAGCTGCTCCGTCAAAAACCAACAGAGGAGGGAGAATGAACGCAGGTGAGTAAGGACAGCTGGACGGCAGTGTCGGTCCAAGACCCCGCTTCCAGGGAAGAATTTCAGAACCGAACTCGCCTAGGAAGAGAGGCGCCACCTCCCCTGGGACAATGTGAGCTCACTCACACAGCCACCTCCACCTGGATGTGTTCTGCTGGCTCTGCGTGATGAGGAGATGGGACTACGGTTTGGTAGAGAAGTTAGGATCTAGAAAACCTAGGAAGACGGATTTGACCGAAGGATCAGAGCCTCAGAGCCAGAGCTGAAACCAAGATGTGGCTGCAAGGCGCTAAGTCTCGTGACGGGGCTCTTGTCGGGGGAGGGAGCCAGCACGTTAATCAGACCTGGAGACCACCACCTCCCACTGGATGGAGCGCTGGGTCACGGAGCGGCACCCAGGACAGAGGGTCTGCAGAGCGATGGGAAACCCGACCAGCTTCTCCCAGAGCCAGCCCTCCCTCCCCTGGGGAAGCGATGCGCTCCGTTCTTATTTCTCAGCAGACAGCCTTGGAAAATGGAAGACATTTAACAGCGACAGTAAAGCAGAGTGACAGATGTTCCCTTTGATGGAGGCGAAGGAGAATCCCTAGGGTGACAGCGCATAAGTGATACAAAAACCTTTGACTCGCGGGCCAATTGTCACCCTCCCGGCCGCACAAAGGACAGGAAAAGGCCCCATTTCCTTGGCTCCCTCAGCTGCGCTGGCAGAGGGGCCTATTAGAAACCAAACAGGAGCAAAGTGGACTCTTATTTAAACCCCAGGAACTCTCACTGCCATCTCCTTCTCGTGCTCACAGGGTGGCCCTCCCCAATGCAGCTAACGGCCAGAGCTGCCTCCTACAGGACAAAGGTGCTGGTGACTGTTGTCACTTGTGTCACCCCTGCTCATGTGAACTGAGACTTCTGCAACAGAAAACCAGAATCTCGAGACCAAAGGAACTTCACGTATTAGTTACAGTCCCCTTGACGTTGAAAAATTCACTGTATTTATCCAAGTGTACCCAGTTTGCATCAGGGAACCTGAGTGGACAGCCGTGCTCCAGGCCCCAGGGCTCGGTCTTGGGGGACACGAAGGTACGCGGGGCTTTAAGAGGGAGCTGCTGGTTCAGCGCAGGCCTGGAAGAGCAATGGTTAAGGAGGAAATGCTCTTGCTCGTGGTTATCGACCGGCTGCAGGGGGAGGGGGGAGGGCTCCAAAGAAAATTCCAACTATGCCGAGGGTTGCACAGCCTCACACATCGCGGTGGGAGGGCCCGCGCACAGGCTCGGCTCCTGGGAGGGAGGAGGCTCCTTCTCACTGGTCTGGCTTTATTGATAAATCAGCTTAATGCTCTGCATTTCCCACCTCTCGGGAATAAAAAGGAACTCCCCAAATGAGGACTGTTTATATACTGTTCGGGGGTGGGGTGGGGGGTGGGGCAGCCTCCCTCCCCGCGGGCACGCCCTGGCCGCAGATGAAAGTGCCTGGTGGTGCTGGGTGCCGCCCCGGGAACAAAGCCGGGTCTGTTCTTTGTTTGCGCCACCGCTGTCACTGCCACATGGGGTGAGGGACCCAAACAGAACCCAATCTCACGCTGAGAGCACCCGGGCGCGCGGGCACAGAGCACGCAGCCCTGCCTGTCCCCAAGGGGACCCCAGGCTGACAGCACAGGAACAGCAGCCCTGCCTGTCCCCGAGGGGACCCCAGGCTGACAGCACAGGAACAGCAGCCCTGCTCCTGCTTCTCAGAGTGTCTCTCCCGGGCGCCCCAGCTCTGATGGGTTCTCAGCCAGGCGAGAGGGAAGCAGTCATCTTCATGGGAGGAGGAGGCAGTTCCCGCTGCAGCCTGGCACCTGACCGGGGCCGGTTAGCGGCTGTTTCCCCCGGTCCACGAGGCGCACCATACCGGCCTGGTGCTGCCGGTCCAGGAAGGCAGTATCCTGGCTAATCGCCTCTGGGATCAGTTCACACGGTCAAGGGGTGGAAGATTATACATCTTGTTTTAAAATCTACCTTTGTTACAGACTTGTTTTTAAAAGCTTATCCTCAGGAATGCTGGTTTTTTATGAGCTCAGCTACAGGCCAGCAAATCCCCAGAGGTCTATCACCCACACCGATCTCTGCCGAACCCGGCACGGGCGGAAAAGGGACAGGAAGCGACTGTTCCTGAAACAGCACCTTCTCTCCTGTTAGAACTGCACATTCTTCTCCTCGCCCTGTGACCCGCCACGGCTCCTTCCCCTGGTCTGTGGCAGGGATTCAAGATCCCCGCCCCGAGTTTCTACCACGGCTGCTCTGGCCACCGGCGATACCCACCGCATGTGGGCAAGCGGTGACTCAGGGGCCCCCCCAAACAATCACCCCACAATAAGCTGTCCAGGCCTCTGGGGATTTTGCTGTGTAAGTCACCACTCACTTCCAGGAACATCCTGGGAAAATCCCGTGGAACATGAGTGTACACGAACAGGAGTGAGAAAAGGAAGTACAGAGCGAGCGAGGGAAGAGCAATGTCAAGTGTGTTTATCTCTGCGGTTTACAAAGATGCCTCAACGCGGTGCCTGTGCACTTGAAGTTCAAGAGTTCTCTCTGATCCCTAGTTCAAAAGATGGAAGGATAGGAACCGCCCCTCCTTTTGATAATGTCAGTGTTTCAATGGGAAGGAAGCCCAGGAGAGGCCTGGGCAGCTTAAGGCAGCATTTTTACATCCTGACCTTCGCGTCCCTTCGATGATGGTGCGGAGACACTGCCTGAAAACATCTTCGAACGGACTGGTGAGGAGACAGTTCTGCAAGAAGAGATTCAGAGGGCGGACGTTGGTGATGATTCATTTGTTTGACACGAGATGACTCGATGTACCAGCTGTTGAGCTCAGAGCTGGAGGGGGTGCAAAGGAAGACAGCTCTCTGTCCGTAAGGAGCTGGGGCTGAGGGTCAGGGAAGGAGCGGGAAATAATGAATCCTCTGGAACAGGAGCTGAGACGCTAAGATGAGCGTCTGGGTTGGAGATGTCCGGGAAGGGCCATTTGTTAGTGCATCAAGGACAGCGGACTGCGCCCCGAACTGAGGGGAGCAGCGGGAAGGGACTGTCCAGTGCAGCCCGCGATGCCCAGACACCGGGGCTGACGCTCTCCGGCCTCTGTGTCAGGCGTCACAGAGGAGCACCAGGACTCACGTATTGTACTTCCCTCCCCACCTCCCACATGGCCTTGAGTTCTGGTGAAAGGAAGCCCTCAAATTCCGTATCTTTATTTAAAATGCCCCCTACAATGTCTTCCTGACGAGCTATAGGGATTAGATGCAGGGTATCTCCAAGAGATGAAATCAGCCCAGCCAGTGTGGCTAAGTGGTTGAGCCTCAAGTCAGGAACCAAGAGATGGAGGTTTGATTCCCGTTCAGGGCACATGCCCAACTCAAGCCCCAATAAGGGGTTGGCATGAGGCTGCCCTTCTCTGATGTGTCTCTCCTATCAATGTTTCTCCTTCTCCCATCCTCTCTGAAATCAACAAAAATATTTTTAAATGAAACAAAATAAAAAACAGCCTGGGGTGAGGATTAACAACAAAAACAAAAACATATAAAATAAAAAGGGATGAAGATAACACTGAGGACTCGACTGAATGCAAGTATCCACCACCCTCCCCCTCAGCCCAGGCACTTACCTCGACCTGCTCATGCTTCGCATCCAGGAAAGGGCCAAACTACACACAAGGACGAAGGGAGAGACAAAAGCATCAAGTCAGAACCACGTATGTCCGCGAGCGCCTTCACGTAACCCCTCCTAGCGGTTCTTTCTCAGCGTCCATCTGTCCTGCCAAGGCTGCGTGTAGAGCCTGGGACAGTTTGCAAATGGGGTGGGGGCCCCCAGCCAAGATCAGACAGAGGCCGTGAACCCTGGAACCAGGGAGTCCACCAAGGCCCCATAACCAGTTGTACAGCCTCCTACAATACGGGGCTTTTTCTAACCATCTACTCCCAGCAAAGGGAAATCTACCACATTGCTCACACCAGTGCTTTGCACTTAAAAGAGAACAGTTCAGAACTTGGAGTAATGAGACAGAGGCAAGGATCCTGTAAGACAAGGAAGGATGGAAAAATGTTGGGCTTTTAGATTAAACGAAGGCCTGTAGACATGTACGCCTCTCCAAAGATGTAGATGAAGAGCTAAAAAATATTTTTTAAAAGGAGGAGGATCCGAAACGCTTCCCAAGAACTGAGATCCGCACTGGATCTTTTTCTGAAGCCAGCTGCCTGGTTTTCCCACCGGGCCTCCCTGAGCGAAGCTGTCCCGGGAGGGCCTCCTACCAGGATGCAGACGTCCGGCCGGTCATGGTTGATGATGGCAATCAGGTCAAGCAGGGGGTCATACGTGATGCTGTCAGATGTGGTGTATGGTCCACAGGCCACCAGGACCATGTTTTGCTCAAAATCTGAGAGAGAAAGGATGGTCAGGTGTTGGTTAGAAGATCCGGGGATGGTAGGAGAAAGGACAAATAGGAAGAAATGCCACAGGACTCAGTTAATTGAGTCTCCTTGTGTGTGCAACTCGGTAAACCCAAGGTGAGTAAGACCACATCCCTAACCTCATAGAAACCCCCACCAGCAGGTGCACAGGTGGGATTGCAAATAACTGGATCACATGACAGGCATCCCCCTAGCAGCACACGGGAGTGGCGGGAGGAAGGTGGCAGTTAGGGGAGTACTGATCAAAGTGAGATTTTCTTATATCTTCCCCCTAACTTTTCTTTTTAATCCTCGAGAATGTTGTTTGGTGTTTTGTTTTTTTTAATATACTGTATTTTATTGATTTTTTACAGAGAGGAAGGGAGAGGGATAGAGAGTTAGAAACATCGATGAGAGAGAGAGAGAGACATCAATCAGCTGCCTCCTGCATGCCCCCTACTGGGGATGTGCCTGCAACCAAGGTACATGCCCTTTAGCGGAATAGATCCTGGGACCTTTCAGCCCGCAGGCCAATGCTCTATCCACTGAGCCAAACCGGTTTCGGCTTTTTTTTTTTTTAATTTATTTTTAGAGAGAGGGGAAGAGAGAAAGGTAGAGAAACACTGATGTGAGAGGAAATATTGATTGGCTCATACGTTACCCCAAATGGGGATCGAACCTGTAACCTTTTGGTGTATGGGACGATGCTTAGACCAAGTAAGTCACCTGACAAGGGCTCCCTCTAATTTTTTAATTGTGGTAAAATACATATAACATAAAGCTTACCATCTTAGCCCTCTTAACATTTCAGGGTATTAAATAAATTCATAATGTTGTACAACCATCACTACCACCCGCCTCCATAACTCTCCATCCTGTAAAACTGAAACTGTCCCCAAAGAGGCTGCAGTGCAAGGCTGGGACGGAGCAGCTGCTGCAGGGTGGGGTGCAGGGGACTGTGCTCTGGCCACTCCTGTGTGGCCTTTTCCTCACAGCATCTGCTTGCCTTTGGAGAACCAGCTGCCTCCTCCATAAAGCGTCTGGGGAGGGAGGGGCTGTAAACTAGGTGCACTGTCCTCCCCTCGCCACGGGACAGCATGTGACCCAGTGTCAGTCCTTCTTCCTCTCCTCCCAGGTTCTGGAATCTCAAGATGAACTAACTATTCAAGGAGAGAAAAGGCTGGAGCTGACCTATGCCAGCAGAGGTGACCAGACGAGACAGCGGGGAATTCCTGGGATCTGGACACCTGCAGTTGCTAGCTCCTATTCTGGTTCTAGCAGGGATTTCTAGCCGTCTGTTCAGTCTCTGAGCTATCTGGACTTCCTGTAACAAATCCTCTTTTCCTTAAGGTGGTCTGAACCAGTTTCCGTAGCTTGCAACAAAACAATAAAATCCAAAGATCCAGACTTAACATGCAGCTTCAACAAATTACCACAATTAGTGACTTAAAACAACATGCATCTATTTTAGTTTTAGAAGCCAGAAGTCCTAAATCAAGGTGTTGGCAGGGCTCTGTTCCTTCTGGAAGTCTGAATCTGTTTCCTTGACTTTTTTAGCCTCCAGGGCCACCCACATTCCTTGGTCCTCGGCCCCTCCTCCATCCTCAAAGCCAGCAGCCTCATTCCCGGTCTCTCTGAAGCTGATCCTCCTGCCCTCCCTCTCAGCACCGTGACTACACAGGGCCTCCCTGGATAACCCAGAATAACCCACATCTGCAAAGTCTCTTTTGCCGTAGAAAGTAACACATTCACAGGTTCTAATTCCATGACCTGAGAGAGAATTCACACAGAGCCGGGGGCAAAGTTAAATTTGGTTCTGCGGTGCCTCCAGATGTAACCCCAGGGCAACCAGTAAGCGCCAGGCCCACACCTCACTCTGTCCAGGAGTGCCTCGCTCCTACCCTCTCACAACACCCCTAACAACACACTGTGCTGCTTCCAGAGGCTTCCCCGGAGCTCAGCTCTGGGCCTCTCAGCCACGGTCATCTTTCTTTCTTTGTTGTTGTTGTTAATCCTCACCCGAGAATATCTTTCATTGATTTTTAGGGAGAATAGGAGAGAGGGAAAGACAGAAATATCAATGTGAGAGAAAACACACCAGTTGTTACCTCCCGCACAAGCCCCGACCAGGGCCTGGGCCAGGGAGGAGCCTGCACCTGAGGCACATGCCCTCGATCAGAACTGAATCCAGGACCCTTTGATCCGCAGGCGAACACTGTCCACTAAGCCAAACCGGTTAGGGCACCCATGTTCACTTCTTTTCATTCCCTGTAGCTGACCTAACACCAGCATGCTCCTCACACTGCCATAACACATGTTTTCTGATAAAATGCACAGTATCATCACATCCTAAGTTTCATTCCTCATCCTACATCGTCGCCAAGAACGACCTCATACACTATTAATGTGTATGGGCGGTGGCCATCTCACTGAGAATCCTTAACAGTCTTCTTTCTTCACAAAAATGCTGTAAGCCCTTGCCGGTTTGGCTCAGTGGATAGTGTCGGTCTGTGGACTGAAGGATCTCGGGTTCGATTTCAGTCTGAGGCACATGCATGGGTTGTGGGCTTGATCCCCAGTAGGGGGCTTGCAGGAGGCAGCTGATTAATGATTCTCTTATTGATGCTTCTCTCTCTCTCTCTCCCTTTCCCTTCCTCTCTGAAATAAAAAATATATATATATTTTAAAAATGCTTTAAAATATTTTGAAGCAAAGCTTGTTAAAATTTATTTTTGTCTTTTCCCATCTGGTTTAGTTACCAAACAACTCTAGGCTTTCTTAGAAATTCATCTGATTTTTAAAATAAGCTTTTTATTTGAAATAACCTTAAATTGGTAGCAAAGACAGTACAGAGCTGCTGTATTATTTACCCAATGGTCCCTGATGGCGGCATCTTTCCTACGTTTGTCAAAATGAAGGAATTGGCGCCGACACATCACTGTTAATGCTTCCTGACTTGATGTGGATGTCACTAGTATTTCCAGGATCCACTCTAGGGTCCCACATTGCATTTGTTTTATTTTATTTTTAAAAACATATTTTATTGATTTTTTACAGAGAGGGAGGGAGAGGGATAGAGACTTAGAAACATCAATGAGAGAGAGACAGCAATCAGCTGCCTCCTGCTCGCCTCCCACTGGGGACGTGCCCGCAACCAAGGTATATGCCCTTAGACCGGAATTGAACCTGAGACCCTTCAGTCCGCAGGCTGACGCTCTATCCACTGAGCCAAACCAGTTTGGGTTCACATTGCATTTAAAGAAATCCTTTTGTAAATAGCTCCTAGGTTTCCTTTTTCAAAGCAACCTTCAAATACCTGTTAACATTGGCATTGAACGACACGCCTCTGTACTCAGAACCCGGGTGGTCAGATCCTGGCCTCCCCCGGGCCTGAGGCACTGCACTCCTGGACCCTTGCCCGCCCCGTCATTGTTGGCACAAAGTGCTTGACCCCACACTTACCTCCATCCTCTTCGCTGGGCTGATAAAATGGAAGGGGCACACCCTAGGAACAGGAGAGAAATGACACTGAGGTCTTGCTCCAGGCATCGCATGGTAAGGAAGAGGGTGTGCACCGAACAGGGGCATGTTTGAAGCTGTCTTGCTCCATGGAGCTAAAAGCTCACAGAGCCGATGGCATCTGCCGTTTTTCTGTATTTGCTCAGAGAACAAAGGAACCCAGAAAATGGGAGGTCACAGCAAGACTCCTAAAACACCCAGCACGAAGTGGAAGCAAAGTGGAGGAGGGGAGAGCAGGATGGCTGCCACTCTGCCCCGTACCTATGAAGATCACTGCCTAGAGCAGCGACAGGTAAACCACGGCCTGCGGGCCAAATCTGGCTCCACCTGTTTTGTACACAGTTTTCCTGGCACACGGGTACTCACCGGTGTACAGGCTGTCTGTGGCCGTGCTTATTACAATATTTACTCTCTGGCCCTTTACAGAAAGTGTACTAACCCCTGGCCTAGAGGCAGGTTCCCACTGCAGAGAGAGAATCTAGAAGCTAGTAAATAGGCTCTGAAACAGGACAAACGGCACATCTGTGCCCAGGGGCAAGCCCGGGGGGAGGGCAGGGGGCCACTGCGGTACCTCGTAGAGCTTAGTGGCAACAAGCTGTCTGCCCGTGGGGTTGATCCCTTCCATCACGACAACCTGAAAGACAAGAAGCCAAACAGGCAGATAAATGAGAGGTCAGGAATAAATTATTTTGATGTATTTAAAAAATATTGCCCGGCGACTCTCATTTTGTAATTATGAACTTGGCAGTATTTTTTCTAGAAACCAAAATAAGGGAGTTGTATTAGTGATAATAATTGTGCTTACACAGATGACCTAACTTTTACAACCACCCTATGAGGTAAGAATTATTATTCCTATTTCATAGATGAAGACACTCTGGCTAACTAAAATGGCCACAGTCACACACCTCATGGGGTGGAGCTGGGATTTGAACCCGGGCCTCGGATTCCAGAGCCAAGATCAGAGCACACGAGGGCAAACCAGAAGCCCCTCCCCCGTGTCCGCTGCTGGGCTGTGCTCCGGTCACCTCTCAGGGCAGCAGAGGCTGAGAGCCAGGAGCAGCAGGCCAGTGAGGAAACGCTTATTCCCGCAGCCCCAGCCCAGCACACAGCCTGCAGGAGAGAGAGGCCGCACCCCGCTCACCTGTCCGGGAAACAGAGAGTACTCTTTGAGCTCAGATAAGTCCACTGGAACTCGAGCGCCAGAGGAATGTTCTCGGTCTCCCTCCAGAATCACCGACTTGCTGTTCAGCTTCCCGTTGCTGTCACAGCCAATCTGGCCCAGCAGCGTGACAGGCTCCTGCGGAAGGAGGGTCGCAACAAAGGAACAGAAGCTCAGATTCTGAAGCCAACAGGGTGAACAGCAAAGCAAACCCCAAACAACACACATTATGTTGGCGGGCATCACTGTAACCCTGAGGGACGAGCACCATCACTGACTCTCAGGGGTATTAGAACTCTTAAAGGGGTCCAGTCTACCCACCTAATGCTCGAGACCCCCTAAGTGGCACCATTAAAGCTTGAGCATCTCAATGAAGGGGAACTTGCCCCATTGCATGTCTGGATATCTACAGCTGTTAATAATAGCTCATATACCAGGCACTGTTCCAAAGGCTTACATGTATTAACTCATTTAGTCCTCACAACAGATGTGAGGGGGATACTATTACTGTACCCATTTTACAGATGAGAAAACTGAGCAACAGAGACACTAGATTATTTAGTCAAAGTTGAACAGTGAGTGAACCCTGGCTTTGAAGCCTACAAGTTTGGCTCTACTCAGGGGTGGAGAACATCGGCCCATGGGCTGTATGAGGCCTGCAAAACCATTAAGGGTGAGTTAATTAAATGTCTGACCAAATATAGCAGACTAATTTTTTTTCTTTTTTTTTGGGGGGGGGGCTAATTTTTCAGTTAATAATTTTGTACAGCTTGTGCATGATGTTATAAATAGCCACGTGGCCCTTGGCAGAAAAAAGGTCCCCCACCCCTGCTCTACAGCCATATCCTTAACTACACACTACACTTACTGCCTCTTACCGGAAGCTCTTCGTTAAATTGAGCTGAAATTTCCTTCCTGTGGCTTTTTCTGTCCTGTTCCCACTCCTCAGGGCAAACTGAGGAAGTCTGATCTTTCCCCACAAGATCATGCATCCTGGTCCCTCTCCACTCCTTCCTCCCGAGCTTCCTCATATCACATGGTTTCACATTATCTCCCCCAACTGGTCCTCCTCTGAATGAAAACGTACGACTGAGGTACTTTACAGACTCTTCTAGAACACATCTCCCTCTAGAGAATGCACGGGCACTTAGGCCAGATTAAACCACGATGCAAAGACACCATCAGCAGCAGCTAGTTCATAACAACAGAGGCCAACAAGGAAGAGAGTGTGAAACCCGTTTCTGGAACTCCTATGCTTGCTGCTGTGCTCAGTCTGACACTGGATGCTGGAGGCCTTCCACCTTTGCTGCGTGCAGGATCCCAACCCAAGTGCAAAGACAATGACTGTGTCTGGTCATAAAGCCAGAGAGCATTTGTAAGTCTTTCTTCAAAAGGACCCATTTTTACCAAATCGAACCAGGGAGGAGGTTCTAACTAGCATGCAGGCAAGAAGTGAAAAGGGACACAGAGGATGCTTTTCATCAGGGATTTAAAAATATAGTATTGCACCGAAACTGGTTTGGCTCCATGGATAGAGTGTTGGCCTGTGAACTGAAAGGTCCCAGGTTGGATTCGGTCAAGGGCATGTACCTTGGTTGCGGGCACATCCCCAAGGGGGCATGCAGGAGGCAGCTGATCGATGTTTCTCTCTCATAGATGTTTCTAACTCTCTATCCCTCTTCCTTCCTCTCTGTAAAAAAAAAAAAATCAATAAAATATATTTAAAAAAATTATATATATATATATAGTATTGTCCTAACCGGTTTGGCTCAGTGGATGGAATGGGGCATGTACCTTGGTTGCAGGCACATCCCCAGTAGGAGGTGTGCGGGAGGCAGCTGATCAATGTTTCTCTCTCATAGATGTTTTTGATTCTCTATCACTCTCCCTTCCTCTCTATGGAAAAATCAATAATAAAAAAAAAAAAGCACGGGCCTGTCTAGATGAGATATAGTATTAATTAGGAAGAATTATGGGAACAATTCTTACTTGTGCTGGAACAAGAACAGGAGTAAAAGCCTCAATCTTGTAATGCTCCTTGAGTTCACTGCCAAGTTCTTCTATCTTACAGGTCAGAACTGAAATCCCAAGGGGAAAGAATATTGTGTTTAAGACATTGCACTTGCCAAGAGAGAAAACACAGCACGCTGTCAAACATTAGCGCCAGTCGTTTTACAGAAGCAGGAAGGGTGTTTAGGAGCTGCCAGTTTATACTTTCTAAAGCCCCAGCCAACTGCTGATACCTGCCGCTGAAGCTGGCCTTCCCTCTGGCCACAGGGGAGCCCGTGGCAAATCCCAGGGGCAGCAGGGATCCCCACTCCACAGCCTTCCTGTTACTCAGGTCATCAAGGAGAAGGAGGGCAAGTCAAGGCCAACCTGGACCGTCTCCATTCCTTACCAGGAAGAAGCCATAAACGTCTCTGCTTTAATACTGTAATCGGCTTCCTTTACAGAGTTCAAGCAGTTGTCACTGGGAAAGGGTTAAGTGCTTTTCCTTTAGCACTTTTCTTCAGCAAACGGAAGTCACTTGGGAGAGTTACTGAGAGCATCATCTCCTGTCCCTGCACTCACAGGAGCCCCAGAGGACACCTGCGGACTTCCGCATTCAAAGGCAACCCTGGGGCTTGCTCTGCTACTTCCTCTCAACCCTTCCAGGTGGTGTCACATCCGCCAGAATTTCCAAGGGAAAAACAATCACCTTCTCGAATATCTGAGAGCTTCTGGAACATGAATTTGTAGCTTCCAGTTAGTGACTCTGGACACCCCAAGACCTTCAGGCTGATGGCACCGGCTCCTCCTCTCCCGGACCAGGACACTTCCTGTGCGGAGCCAAAGGAGGTGACCACTTCTCCTCGGTTATTTCTCGAGTTGTATTTCTGAGAGGGAGTAGCACTAATTGGAAGCAAAAGAGATGAACGTTACTGTGTTCATCTGTTGAGAGAGGAATAAAATGAGGCTGCCTTTTGGAAATGCGGACGAGAGAGAGATCAAGCTGGGGGTTGTAAATTTCATCAGCTTAACGGGGTCAGACATACCCAGGCCTTTTAAGGAATTTGAGGAATGAGGGGCTGCGGAAGACCAGGTTGAGCAATCCCCACCGTGTAGAGACAGACAGATGTTTTATAAGGTCGTTCTCTGGCTTACAACTAAACAAAGGAAAACGAAACCCAAACTCTGAACTGATTAAAAAGCAAACGTCAAGTACCATTCTCTTTCTTTCTTGTGAATAATTAACATTTATTAGAACATTGATGGGGCCTGGAACTTGGGCCGAGCCAAAGGCTGCTGTGCATGTACCAGTGCGTATTACCTCCCATATAGTTCAAGGCGGAAACAACAACAAAATGAAGTGAAATGAACCAGTTTCCCAGGGCCCGTGGCCGTGGAGATGTAATGAATCCGGTCAGCTGGTGAACAAACATTCCCATTCTCCAAGGCTCCACGGACAAGTTCTCACATTCCGCTCCCCAGGGGTGAATTACACCTCCAAGAACACTCAGACTTCGCTACCTGCTTAGCTGACAGCGAGGCCTTTTAATCCTCTGGCTGTGAACACACTCAGAGGCCTCTTTAGAACAGGCTCACTAGCATTTAATGCGCCGAAACCCTGCAGGAACCAGTTGTATGTGGGCCCACAGCGAGCGGGGCCATCGCCCCGTCTTTCCACAGAGAGGCTGCGGAAAATGACTCAGTTAATTGTCTCCATCTTCAGGGCTGCCTCCACCTGAATAATTCAGAAGTTACTGTCATAAATTTCAAAACGAGTTTCTGATGTCGGCTTTATTAGCGTGCTTTAAAAATGCCGAGGCAGCGCAGCCCCGACTCCTCCGAGCCCCTCCCTGCCGAGCTTGTGGGATGTCTGTGACCGCCGACCCTTTAAGGCACCGGAGCACTCGCATGAGGCCACTGTACAAAGATCTGCACGTTCCAAAGGACGGCTTCTGCAGAGAACACGACCACTGTGGTGGTGCTGGCCCGCCTGCGGGAACCATCTCGACACACCAAGTTTCACAGGTGCCTTTGTCAGCCTAGAAAACCTGAGAACTCCCCAAAGCAGCAGGGGACCACACGAAAGTCAAACTGTCCTTTAGAACCAATGACGGCTCATCTTGACCGACTGCTCTCACCTCCTTTCTAAAGCCCCAGCAACGCTTGCCTGAAAATGATGCGAAGTTGAGGTGGTGACCCTGGCGGTCAGTGTTTCCCTAGACCAGGGGTGGGGAACGTCTGGCTTGTGGACCACGCCCCGCAAAATCATGTGGCCCTGTCACGGCATTAGGGGGAGCTCATTGAATGGGTGACCAAATGTAGCAGGCTCATCTTTAAGCTGGGAATTTTGGATGGCCCCTGAAAGGGCCCTGGACAGAGAAAAGGTGCCCCGCCCCTGCCCTAGCCGGTCAGCAGTTCTGTTCCTCAGCCTACAAACCTCTCTCCCATGCAGCACGCCCCTCACCTATGGAATTCTCTAATGTGACACATGTCATTTACGGATTTCAAAAAATCACATCTGATCTCTGTGGATCTGCACACAGAAGTGGCTGCAGGGACAAAACACCAATTAAGTCAGTGCAGATCCACGGTGACAAGAACACACTCAGAAACCAGCCGTAACCTGAGGTGGCACAATAACAGGTTATGCAACATTATGAACAAAGATACATGCTTCTCTTTCTGAAAAACAAATAACGACTTTGGATGGAAAAGGAGAGAAAGAAACCCAACGACGCGGACTGACAGAGAAGCAGGCGAGAGGCTCGGCGCCGCCGCTGGCGGGGCTGGAGGACTCGGCCTCCTGAATAGACAGGCTGTTTGCAGTCGATATCAGTCCTGATCTAGGAAGCGAGCCCCAGAAAGTGGGTGGAAAGTGACTTCCTCAATTACTGTAAGAAACGGTAATTTTCCACACGGGAAGAGAGCGCAGGAGGGCACAGGGCAGCAGACTCTCCGGCCAGCTCACGGCTGCGGGTATCGGTCCACCCCCATTCAGTAAGTCACCCCCAGTTTAATTTCCTGGCGGAGTCAGCCGCCACCAGCTAACCAGAGAGAGGGGAGGCAGAGAGGCTTTCTGGCAGCCGGATTAATGCCTACCTTGGAGAGAAACTCGATGGCGAGAGGAGCACGTGGGGGCTGCGGCTGGACACCCTCCTTTTTGTTAAGGGGGTTTCTGGGGTGGTGACAGCTCGCTTCTGAGAACCCTAGAAACAAAATAGAAAACAAAACCCCAGTCCCTCTAGATCAGTTACTAATGGAGTGCATAGTTCCTCAGGACTGGGCCTTAAAGTCCCGCCTGCCAAGCACAATCCCATACAGAAATCTCCAGCAACTATAACCCAGCTTTCATCAGATACTGACCCCATGCTGAAGGCAATTATGAAAAAGTGACAACCTTTCCCAAAAGGACTGCCGGGCAGGCATCTGTCCTGTCCATCATGCATGTGGTCACCTTCTTCCCCACCTCTAACTGCTGGGGAACAGGTGTGAGTTTACCAATGGGTGGGTTTTGACCTGCCTGGACGGGTTTTCCTGAGAAGGGATGGGACCATGTTACTACTTATTTTGGCAAAGGCCACCAGACATTTGTAAAATTAGAGAAGGCGATGACTAAGGCAGGAAGCATGGTTGAGCTAATACTTGGAGAGTACATAGCAAACACCTCATTGATGGTCATTTTTTGGTTTTTGCTCATCAGCAAGAATCCCAGGATATGCCCAGAATGGAGACGAAACCCGCAGTCCAGAGACTATTGCTCCCCAAAGTCTAGGACAACTGACCAACAGAGCTAAGGCAAAACCCTTGCCTGGACTGCAACCAGGAGGCCGACGAGTCTGCCCTTGGGCTCCCCCTGGCTGCGTATCGGAGTCCTGCACCAGAGCTGCTACAGTGACGACTGGAGACGGACACTATACAACAAGCATTTTTAATATTCCTTTTTAGTATTTTAATATTTTTCCAATTAAAAATACAAATTCCAATGGGGACAATTTCCCTTTAAATATAAACCTTGGTTTAAGTTCTATGTATACTGATCTTTTTTCCCCTCTATATTAATTACCAGCATTTTTTCACAATCCCACAATCTCTTTTTTTTTTAATTTCCACCAGAGGATATTAATTTTCCATTGATTTCTAGAGTAGAGGGAGGGAGGAAGAGGAGAGAGAGAGAAAAACATTGACATGAGAGAGAGATTGATTGGTTGTCTCTTGCACATGTTCCTCTCAGGTCCGGGCAACCTATAACCAAGGTACGTGCACACTTGACATGATCCTTTGGCACAAGGGCCATCGCTCTGACCACCAAGCCAAACTGGCCAGGGCCATTGCTACAATCTTTATCCTTTTCAGTAGCTGTACTGATGGAATTGAACTTATCCTATCCTAGATAAGGAAAGGCTAGTACTATGCCAATTGACCAAATAGCAGAATGACAGGTCCTTATGACGTGCACTGACCATTGGGGGGCAGATGCTTAACGCAGGAGCTGCCCCCAGCCCACAGGACCCTGGCCAGCCAAGGCGGGAACCAGCGGTGGCCCAATGGATCAGCCCTGATCGCCAGGCAGGCCTAGGGACCCTACCCATGCACGAATTTCATGCATTGGCCCCTAGTACATATAATTTACAGAATGACTTCTCTATGGCTGGATGTATCAGCTGCTTATAATTTGGGGTGAATATAAATTACACTGAGATTCGTATTGTCACACATATAGATCTTTTTCATAATCTATTTCCTTAGGAGAGTCTTTTTTTTTTTTCCCTTAAAAGAGTCTTACTAGGAAGAATTATAGGGTTAAAGATAGAAAAGATCCTATAGTTGTTGTTTTTATATATATAATTGCTTTTTTAAAGAGAGGAAGGGTAAGGGATCGAGAGTTAGAAACATCAATGAGAGAGAGAGAGACATCAATCAGCCGCCTCTTGCATGCCCCCTACTGGGGATGTGACTGCAACCAAGGTACATGCCCTTGACTGGAATCGAACCTGGGACCCTTCAGTCTGCAGACCGACGCTCTTTACACTGAGCCAAACCGGTTTCGGCGATCCTATAGTTTTGATATATATATTTTCTCAAACTATTTTCCCCAAAGATATTATACAATATCTAATATACAATGCTCTATAGGACTCTAGGGCCACTGTTGTACAGGGATTATTTCAAGAGACAGTTTGCCTCCAGAACATGGCAAGAGATGGTACTCTGGGAAAAGCAGTCTCATTCCTCTCATCCTCAGCCCTTGTCGTAAAACCTGATTGTCAACAAGTCAACCGCCCTTACCCTCCTCAGGCATGTGCTCACTCTGCCCAAGCTCATGAGCTTCACTGTTACCACTACGTGCCAGTTATTCCCTTGTAATGAGGAACACAGTGGGTACCCTGTCCTCACATAAGCACATTCTCACACCACACAGGAACCCAGATTATAGTCAAAGATGCCAGTTCATTAATTGACTAGAAATCTTATGCCAATGGTATGGGAACTTCATATACCTAGGCTAATACACCCTTTCCTGTCAGGCAGGACACGTGGAAACCCACATTATAACGGAAGATTGATGGTGAGCATGGAGGCAAAAGAATAGCTGCCACGCGCACAAGTCAAATATCCAATGACGATAAGCAAACCCACTGACACTCACCACTATGACAGGAATACACCTGCCCCAAGACCGGACAAGGCTCAGGCAGCCTCACCTGGCACTGGCTGTGTGGAAAGGCCGGCGTTTGGCACTGTTGGTGCCTGGTGTACAGTGATTGAGCACTTTCCACGAGATGGGTACTGTTCTCAGCATATGACATATCTCTAGCCCAGACCCATATTGTATCTCCTCTGAGCTTCAGACCTGTATTTCAAATTGTTTGCTCATTTCAATCCACTGACTGAGTCTCCCAAGTACCTCTATAGTAGAAATGGGTGTCCCCATGTGGCACTCAGTCTTTGAGAGGGCACTTACTTCAACAATAAATTTTGGCATCTGACTTACACATCGGAATACTGATAGCTGGGTTACCACGAATCAATTCCCAAGAGTATGATTAACTCATACACCTATACAGGCAAGTCAGATACATCCTGGAGCTGTGAAGTTGTCAATCAGATCAACAGGATGGTGGCCCCAACAGGTATTACAATTCTGCTTGATGCTACCCGGAGAGCCACCCAACTGTCCTCTTCCAGACAGTCTGTGCTTCAACAACGACTGCCGTGCCCGGCACTGGGAGAACAGCAGTGACTAAAGCAAAATCTCTGTCCTCAAGGAGCTTTTACTCCAAGGGAGGGAGACAGACTAAACCAAAGAGCAAATATATAACATGTTGCATGGTAGTAAGTTCTATGGAGACAAATAAAGCAATAAAATAAAGGAGAGGCCCGGGCTAGTGTGGCTCAGTTGGTTGAGCCTCGTCCTGTGCACCAAAAGATCATCCGGTTCAATTCCTGATCAGGGTGCGTAATTCGAGGCAACCAATCAATATTTCTCTCTCTAAAACAAGCCATCCTATGCAGAAACCGGTTTGGCTCAGTGGATAAAGCACCCTGTGGACTGAAAGGTCCCATGTTCGATTGCAGTCAAGAGCACGTATCTTGGTTGCAGGCACATCCCCAGTAGGAGGTGTGCAGGAGTCAGCTGATTGATGTTTCTAACTCTCTATCCCTCTCCCTTCCTCTCTGTAAAAAATTAATAAGGGTAATATGCAAATTAACCCTAAAGGTATGAAGCTGACATGGCGCATTGACCACCAGGGGGCAGCAGTTCAATGCAGGAGTTGCCCCCCTGATGGTCAGTGGGCGCCAACAGGGGAAGCTCCACTCAGCCACAAGCAGGGCTGACGGCTGTGAGCTCAGTGATAGTGGGAACCTGAAAGGTCCCAGGTTTGATTTCCGTCAAGGGCATGTACCTTGGTTGCAGGCACATCCCCAATGGGGGGTGTGCAAGAGGCAGCTGATTGGTGTTTCTCATCGATGTTTCTAGCTCTCTATCCTCCCTTCACCTCTGTAAAAAAATCAATAAAATATATTTATGAAAAAGAAAAAGAAAAAAAAGAGTGTTATAGTTTTAGCCAAGTTGGTTCCCTCTGACAAAGGGACATATGAGGTGACCTGTTTGGTGTGTCTGAAGAGTGAGGAGGGCATGGAAGGAAACCAGAGGGAACACAGCGGCTCAGACAGAACCTCACACTCTCAGACTCTGAATTTACGAGGAAGATGGAGAACGGCAGAGAGAGAGCTGTGAACAAAAGAAACCTGGCCTGACTTTCATCTGAAGGGAGCAATCTCTTTGTTTTTGTCAATACTTATCCGAGGATATTTTTCTATTGATTTTTAGAGAATAGAAGAGAGAGGGAAAGACGGAGAAATATCGATGTGAGAGAAACACATTGATTGGTTGCCTCCTGCACAAGCCTCAACCAGGGCCCAGGCTGGGGAGAGGCCTGCAACCAAGGTACGTGTCCTTGACCAGAATCGAACCCGGGACTCTTTGGTCCACAGGTTGAGGCTCTATCCACTGAGCCAAACCGACTAGGGCTGAAAGGAGCACTCTGGCTGCTGTGCAGAGAACTGGTCAGAAATGGACAAGGCAGAAAGATGCCAGGGGACCAGTTAGGAGGCTGTCCTACCCGTTCAGCAGGAGACGGTGAAGCCAGGGACCTGTGGTGGCAGTGGCGGTTGAGAGAGGGGCCCAGATGCTGGAAGGAGGCTGATGTGACTGACGGGGAAGCTGCATGGGGGAGGAGAGGAAAGAACAACCCAAGGAGGCTCCAAAGTCCCTGGCCTGAGCGAATGAAGAATGGAGGTACCTTTGGCTGAGATGTGGACTCTAGGAGAGGATCACTGTTAAGGGGAAGACCAAGTATTGATTTCATAATCTCTACGGGAAATCTCATTACACCATTTAATATTATATGCACTTGGTTATTAATTAAATGTTCACAAGAACTGCCACTATGTAAAAACACGTATGCATAAGGAAAGGAAGATGCATTAGAGGAAATATGGTAGGAAATACATGGAAACTATATGAGTGGTTAATTTTCTCTCAGAAATTCAAATGTCATAATGTTTTGAGAATAAAGAAAAAAAACACTATTTGCAGAATGCAATTCCAAACACCGTAAACTCACCTTTGAGGGTGTGGTATAAGAGTTCAAGAGGGTCTCCTCTTCTTCCTCCACTTCAATTCTAAAAATATTGGTTAAGAAAAACGATAATAAACTTCTCAAAACCTAAGGCAAGGATTGATTAAATAGAAATCTGAACGGAAGGTATTTTTTATTTTTGTTTGTAAATCACACACGCGACTGTAAATAAATTATAAAACAGACTATGGCTTGAGGCAAAGACCTTCCACAGAAAGGATACAGCTCTTGTATGGAAACAATGTCTCTGGCTCCCGCGTGCCCACTGTCCTTGGAGGCACTGTGACGGGCTTTGGACAATCTTTTGCTCAGAAACTGAGGAATAAAAGATGTTGAATTTATTACCCCAAAGTCAAGTACTAGAAGAATCAGATAACAGGCATTCGAAATATAATTAAAGATATAAGATTCCTCAAAGTAAGAATTAAGAAGACACACATGTTCAATCAAAAATACAGACTTACTCTGTGACAATTTCTCTACAACAATAACTAGTAATAACACCAATGACTTGTTGAAGACCTACCACCTGCTGGGCCTAGTCCTAAGTGATTTACATCCATTTTCATGTCATTCTGACAATAATCCTAAAAAATGTGCATTCCTAGGACCACAGACAGAGAGGGAGCCAAGGCTCAGAGCCATTAGTCTGGCCACGCTCACATTGGGACTGGAGGCCAGGCGGATCCCAAAGCCCTCTCTCTTCCCAGTACGTCATCCTGCCTCCCCTGGAGAGCAGAAACGGAGAATTTCACGACGCGCTCCCTGACGCGGTGCCTTACCTCATGCTCAAAAGAGCTCAGAGTCTCCGGGGTGAGGCCGTCTTTCTGGGTGCTGGTGTAGAAGGCGATGAACTCACGGACCATTGCCTCCTCACTCTGTTCATACTGAGCACACAGCTCTGCCACTGCGGAGGGAACACGGACAAGTAAGAACTTAGTTTACTTCTTGCAGCTTTCACCGCGAAAAGAGGAAACGACCCTCTGTTTACTCAATCCGTATTTATTCAGCACCTACTAGTGCCAGGCACTGTCCTAGGCGTGAGAATACAGCAATGAGCAAAACAGAATTATCTTTGTCTTCATGAAGCTTACTGTTGGTGGGAGACAGAAAACGAACAAATAAGTAAAGTATGGCCGAAACCGGTTTGGCTCAGTGGAGAGAGCGTCAGCCTGGGGACTGAAAGGTCCCAGGTTGAATTCCGGTCAAGGACATGTATCCTGGTTGCGGGCACATCCCCTGTAGGGGGCGTGCAGGAGGCAGCTGATGGATGTCTCTCTCTCATCGATGTTTCTAACTCTCTATCCCTTTCCCTTCCTCTCTGTAAAAAATCAATAAAATATATTTAAAAAATAAAGTATGTAGTGTATCAGTGAGGTTAAATGTGCTATGTAGAAAAGTACAGCCAGGAGAGGGATCAGGGAGATGGGGAAGGGCTTGACACTTTTATTTTTAATATTTTTTTAAATTGATTTCAGAGAGGAAGGGAGAGGGAGAAATAGAAACATCAATGATAAGAGAGAATCATCAATCAGCTGCCTCCTACACATCCCATACTGGGGCTCGAGCCCACAACCCAGACATGTGCCCTGACCGGGAATCAAACCGGTGACCTCTTGATTCCTGGGCCAACCGCTGAGCCACACCCGGCTGGGCTCAATAGAGTATTTTAAAGGCAGCAGTAAGAACCACGTCTCTATGCTATTAAGGAAAAAATCTTATATAGCAAAAAATACAAAATATGTAAGAGGGGAGAATTACTGGAGTGATGTCCCTAGGAAAGTGAGAAGGAATGGCATTTAGGACTCAAGTGGAAGGTGCGGCTTTTGCCAGGAATATGGGGAATATATTCACTGTAACAGGAAAGAAGGCAAGTAGACAGCACAGACACAGGGAGGCAGGAAGACACAGCAGTAGTAACTACTGGAGTTCACTAATAACTTCTATTTTCCCAGCAAAACAGGAAGTAAAGCCATCAGCTGAGACTGGGACAGAAAGATGTCAAAGGAGGAGAAGGTGGAAACCAGTCCCGGAGAAGACTCAGAGTGAACACAGCAGGGAAAGATGGCGTAACTGTAAGGCGACATCAGAGTCCCCCTGAGGTCAGGGGCTATGAATTCAAAGTCTAGAATTCCAAGGCCACTGCCAATGCAGTCCTATGTGAGATGGCAGCCACAAGCACCTGGGCTGAAGCCTTTACACATTCGGTTCACACAACTAATTCTTCTTTTCTTTCTTTTTAAAAAAATATACTTTAGCCCTGGCTGGTTGTCTCAGTGGATAAGAGTGTCGGCCTGTGAACTGAAATGTCACGGGTTTAATTCTGGTCCAGGGCACATGCCCAGGCTGTGGGCTCGATCCCCAGTGCGGGGGTATGCAGGAGGCAGGCGGTCAATGATTCTCTCTCATCATTGATGTTTCTCTCTCCTGTCCCTCTTCCTTCCTCTCTGAAATCAATAAAAAATATTTTAAAATATATATTTTATTGATTTTTTACAGAGAAAAAGGGAGAGGGATAGAGTTAGAAACATCGATGAGAGAGAGACATAGATTAGTTGCCTCCTGCACACCCCCTCCTGGGGATGTGCCTGCAACCAAGGTACATGCCCTGGACCAGAACCGAACCTGGGACCTTTCAGTCGACAGGCTGACACTCTATCCACTGAGCCAAACTGGTTTCGGCTAAAAAATAAAATATTTTATTGATTTTTTTTTTTTTTACAGAGTAAAGGAGAGGAATAGAGTTAGAAACATCCATGAAAGAGAAACATCAATCAGCTGCTTCCTGCACGCCCCCTACTGGGGATGTGCCCACAACCAAGGTACATGCCCTAACCTGGAATCGAACCTGGGACCCTTCAGTCTACAGGCCAACACTCTATCCACTGAGCCAAACCAGTTAGGGCACAACTAATTTTTCTTGTTTTGACTTCAAGCTCACATTATAGCCCTAGCTGGTGTCAAGGGCCCAAGTTATAGGTGAGGACTCCATCCCCAGTGAGGGGCATGCAGGAGGCAGCCAATCAATGATTCCCTCTCATCATTGATGTTTCCATCTCTCTCCCTCTTCCTTCCTCTCTGAAATCAATACACACACACACACACACACACACACACACACACAATTTATTTATTTATTTATTTTTAAAGAGCTCACGTAATAAATGAATGACCGCATTGGGTTTCTCACTTAATCTCCTGTTAGGAAGAGAATGCACCGGGCATAAGAGTATTGTGGTCGCTCATAAGAGATTAACACATTAATACTTTGTAAGTGCAGCCCTAGCTGCTTTGGCTCAGTGGATAGAGCGTCGGCCTGCGGACTGAAGGGTCCCTGGTTCGATTCCGGTCAGGGGCACAAGCCCGGGTTGTGGGCTCCATCCCAGTAGGGGGTGTGCAGAAGGCAGCCGATCCATGATTCTCAATCACTGATGTTTCTCTCCCTCACTCCCTTCCCCTCTCTGAAATCAACAAAAACATACATCAAATTTTTTTATTAAAAATAATAAGTTCAAAGTGTAGATGAATGGTTAGGGCAGGTGCACACCCATCCCCACTTCTAAAACCACGAACCCTGCAGGCCCCAGGGGAGTCCTTTCCCTGCCGGCGCCTGAGCACAGTGCCCACAGGACGGCGCTCCAGGCCTGGGGGAAGGAGGCTGGATGCACGGCCCGGCTCCGGCTGCGGTTCCCCCTCTGCCCCGCTGACAGGCCCCTGCAGCCGCTCCCAAGCGAACCTCCCGTCCCGAGAACCCCCTCCTCCCGGGGCTCCTCTCCGCACGGACACCGCCACCAGCGTGGCGAGCCGCGGCGGCCGGCGGGAGGGGAAGGGGAGGCTGGGAAGAGCGGGGCCGGGGGTAGAAGCTCCATCTCACAGCCCCGCACCCCGGCTTTGTGTGTGTGTGTGTGGGGGGGGGGGGGGCTGACACACCGTCCACACTCGGAGGTGACCCCGGGGCCTCGTGTGAACCCGGCGCGGCCCCGTACCCCTCCGACACGGGAAGCGCGCCCCTGTGGGTCCTGGGGCCGCGGCTGGGAACCCCGAGCCGGCCGAGCGTGGACCGCGGCTGGGGTCCGAGGGGAAGGGGCGAGGGACTCACATTTCTCCGTCAGGGACTCCTCGCAGTCCACGCCGAAGATCTCCAACTCCTTCGTCAGCTGCTGGACGGACACGGTCATGGTGGCCCGGGACGCGGAACGCGGGACGGGCCCGCCCCGCTGCGACCGAGTCCGAGGAGCCCACGGGAGACCGACCGAGGCGCGGGACGAGGGCCCTCGGCTCCTTTCGTCCGCAAGGGGGCCGAGACGGAAGGTGGTGACCAAAGAGCCCCAACCGCAGGCGTCAGTCACGGAGAAACAATTTAATTTCTTTTTTTTTTAATGTGGAGGAAACCCCCGAAGCCCGCAGGAATGGAGCGGAAATCGCGAGAAGCCGCTGTCCTGAGGTGAACGACCTGCTTCCTAAAAGTTACCGCCAAAGCATCTCAGTGACCGGAACACAACAGAGCCGCCAGGAAAAAACCCGCCAAACTGTTTGTGCGGCGCACGCATGCGCGGGACCGGGGTTTAACCCCGCCCCTTCCGCTCCGCTTCCTGCTGGCTCCCGGGCTCCGCGCGCGTCCGAGGGCGCGTGCGCACACGCCGCCCCGCTTGCACGTGCGCGCGCACGAACCTGACGGCGGGAAGGTCCTACTGCGGCTGCGCAGTGTCTTTCCCAAACTGCGGAAGCCGGGACCCCGCTCTTGGCGCCGAAACCGCGTCTCCGTGCCAGCCTTGGCGAAGGCTCATTACGCACGACCATCACCCTGTAATCCTGTGCCTCGGTGCGCAGGTGCTTTGTATATGTTCCCTCGAACATCCCGCACATTCTGGGCCCTAACCCGGCGGGGAAGGCATGTCTTTCCTTCTCCGTCCTCCTAAGCTCGTTCATCTGAAAAGGGCGGCTTCGTTAGAAAAGGTTGTCCCGGTGATCGTCAGAGGTGCCACTTTGGTCCCAGCCGTAGCGACAGGGCTGTTTTCTGGATCGGGAGCGTTTTGGTTGAAAAGAAGTGGGAAGGTGACAAATGACTCAGTTTTGGGAGTTAGGTTTGGGTGCCTTTGGGATTTCCAGGGAGAGGTACCCAGAGGGTGACTGAGAGTTTGGGCGTGAAGAGAATTTAGAGGAGGGCCTTCCCCCAGAAATACCTCCTAATTCCTTTTTTATAATAAATTTTTTTTTAATTGCTCAGCCAGTATGCTCAGTGGTTGAGCCTCAACCTATGAAACTGGAGGTCATGGTTGTTTTGATTCTTGGTAAGGGCACATGCCTGGGTTGCAGGCTTGGTCCCCAGTGGGGGGTATGCAGGAGGCAGCCTATCAATGATTCTCATCACTGATGTTTCTTTTTTCTTTTTTTTTAAAGTGAGTTTTTAATTTTTTAAATATATTTTTTATTGATTTTTTACAGAGAAGAAGGGAGAGGGGACAGAGAGCTAGAAACATCAATGAGTGAGAAACATCATCAGCTGCTTCTTGCACACCCTCTAGCCCGGAATTGAACCTGGAACCTTTCAGTCAGCAGGCCAACACTCTATCCACTGAGCCAAACCGGATTTGGATCATCACTGATGTTTCTCTACCTCTGCCTCTTTGAAATCAACAAAAAATATATTTTCAAAAATTAATTCATTAGCCGAGACCAGTTTGGCTCAGTGGATAGAGTGTTGGTCTGGTGACTGAAGGGTCCCACATTCGATTCCCATCAAGGGCATGTACCTTGGTTGTGGGCACATCCCCAGTAGGGGGCGTGCAGGAGGCAGCTGATCAGTGTCTCTCTCATCGGTATTTCTAACTCTATCCCTTTGCCTTCCTCTCTGTAAAAAATCAATAAAATGTATTTTTTAAAAATTAATTGATTGATTTGAGAGAGAAATATAACTTATTTATGCATTCATTGGTTGCTCCTTGTATGTTCTCTGACTGGGGATCAAACCCGAAATGTTGGTTAATCGGGAGGACACTTTAACAATTGAGCTACCTGGCAGTTGTGTTAGGGTTAACCCTAACTCTAACATCTTCTAATTCTTTGAGCCAAAATCTCCATTGGCTTACCTTAGATGAAATAACGTTAGGCATTACATCTGCCAATGTGATAGCAGACTGGTGGAAAACAGTTTGGCAACATATATTAGGAGCCTTAAAAATGTTTATTCATCCTTGACTCAGCATTTCTTATCCAAAGCACAGCAGCCAAAGCCCAGACAAAGGTTTATTTCAATGATATTTGCCGTTGGCCTTATGTACAATATTAAACATTTTTTATTGATTTCAGAGAGGAAGGGAGAGGAAGAAACATCAGTGATGAAAGGGAATCATTTATCGGCTGCCTCCTGCACACCCCCTACTGGAGATCAAGCCCACAACCCAGGCAGGTGCCCTTGACTGGAACCAAACCCAAGACCCTTCAGTTTGCAGGCCGATGCTCTATCCACTGAGCCAAACCAGCTAGGGCTAAATTTTTTTTTTTCATGAAACTTTCTGAACATCCAAGGGTAGGGGCTAGCTGAGCAAAGCATGGGGTTTTTCCAAAGCAGTGATTCTCAAGACTGTGCCAAAGAAGCCGGACTCCTGGGGACACCTGAGGGGTGAGATGAGAGAGAGCCAGGCAGAGTGAGAACACCCTCTCTTGGCCTCAGGGGGGCAGTGTGGAGCTGGCTGTAGTCCGTATGTTAACCACAGTAGGGCGTGGGGAGGAGGCGATGGGGAAAGGAAAAACCCTTACATTCCCTTAAAACCTCTTCCTGTATTGGCCAAGCTGCTTTCCTTTCTAGGCCAGTGGTCTGCAAACTCATTGGTCAACAGAGCCAAATATCAATAGTACGACGATGGAAATTTCTTTTGAGAGCCACATTTTTTAAACTTAAACTATATAGGTAGGTACATTGTTATTAACTTAATTAGGGTGCTCCTAAGCTGGTCTTTGCTAAAAACTCAAGGGGCTAAAGAGCCACAGTTTGCCGACCACTGTTATAGGGGCTTGTTCCACAGCCAGAGAAACTTTGTCTTTAAAGGGCCCCTGCTTTAGGTCAGGTCCTCTCAGATAATGTCCCTTTTCTTCTTTTATTTTTTTAAAAATATATATATATTATTGATTTCAGAGAGGAAGGGAGAGGAAGAGAGAGAGAAATATCAGTGATGAGGGATGCCTCATCATTGATATGCTGCCTCCTGCAAAACCCATACTGGGGATCAATCCTCAACTACTGAGCCACACTGGCCAGACTTGCTTTCTTTTGACTCATGAAGTTAATCAGTTTATTAGTGTTATCTTCTTTCCTAATCAGGCAAAAAAACAAACAAACAAAAATAAAAAACCAACAACTCATAGGTATCCCTTATGTTCTAAAGTTACTTTGTTGCTGTTTAAACATCAGAAATATACAGCATGTGGTATGGCTTGCTGATAAAGAAAATACCTTGTCTGATGTATTGAATGAAAATGTATAGTTATGAGTTTGCTGATTGCGTTTACTTCCAAACATGGAAATTTCTGCTTCAAGTGGACATTCAGGCATCTTTCAGGTCTTAGTTTTTACCCATTTACCTCAAGTTAGGCACCAGTTTGGGAAGAGAATAAACTGTCAGTATTACGGTAAAGCCAAGCCAGTTCACAGAAACCTTTGCTATGCGTCAGCAGTTTCTCGGGACAATGACTTATCTGCCACAGGCAAGCGGTGACCCTTACATACCTGAGCCCTGGGCCCTGAGCCTGGGCTCCTCCCACTCCCTTTACGCAGACCTCAGCTTCCGAATGGGAGGGACAGTGCGAAATGGACGTGCAGGGCTCCCTGTTCACAATGAGTACGATTTTCAGGATGACAGCAGGGCATTGAGCCAAACGGGGGCCCTTCCGAGCATGGGGTTCGGTGCAGCTGCATCAGTTGCACAGCCATGAAGCCAGCCGTGTTCACAGCGGTTCCTGGCTCATGGCAGAGGGCCTCTTGCCGGAGCCAGCACTGGGCCCGCACCACGTGGGCCAGCTGCCCTCGCTTGACGTGGGCTTCTCCGCTGCTGTTTCTGCTCCCTGGGTCTATATTAAAACCGCACCCGGCCCTCGCTGGCGTGGCTCAGCGGATAGAGCGTCACCCTGCCGACTGAAGGGTCCCAGGTTCGATTCCGGCCAAGGGCACATGCCTGGGTTGTGGGCTTGATCCCCAGTGGGGATCTTACAAGAGGCTGCCAATCAATGATTCTCTCTCATCATTGATGGTTCTATCTCTCTCTCCTTCTCCCTTCCTCTCTGAAATCAGTAAAGAAATATATTTTTAGAAAAAACAAACAACAAAAACAACCTCCTCCAGTCCTGAGACCAGATGCTGGCGGAGGAGAAGGGGAGGGGTGTGCCAGGAAACGCCCTGGCTCAGGAACCAGGGGGCGTGGCTGGGTTCTCTCTCGGGGAGGGCTGGGTGTGGCTGTGACAGCTGACCTTGGGCTACTCTTCCTTGCATGCTGAAGAGAAGTGGCCAGGCCCAGGACCTGCCAGCCGATGAAAATCTGTCCTTAGCGAGGACAATGGTCGCATTATTAAAGCTGTGGTTTTGGTGGCTTATTTTTTTTTTTTAATTTTGTGTAGTCATTCTTTTTATATATATATATTGTATTGATTTTTTACAGAGAGGAAGGGAGAGGGATAGAGAGTTAGGAACATCAATGAGAGCCGAAACTGGTTTGGCTCAGTGGATAGAGTGTCAGCCTGCGGACTGAGGGGTCCCAGGTTCGATTCCGGTCAGAGGCATGTACCTTGGTTGCGGGCACATCCCCAGTGGGAGGCGTGCAGGAGGCGGCTGATCGATGTTTCTCTCTCATCGATGTATGACCGGGCACAGCAGCCCTCTGCCTTTCACATGCACTGATCTGCTGAGGACTGTGAGTGAGAACAATTCCGGTAGGAAGGCTCGTGTATCGGGTTGTTGAAAGAGAGGTTACCTCTATGGGAGGGGCTGGGGGTTGGTGCATGACGGCCAGGGCCCTGGGACAGCTTCCGGCGAGTTTCACTCCAGCTCTGTTCCAGGGCGAGGCTGCTGAAAGACTGACCTCGGCGGAACGGCAGGTTGCGGTGTTTTTTGCCCAAACTGTGCCATTCCTACTTCTTTTCTAGATTGTGCTTTTCCTTGGACTGTAGGGGACTGAGTGTTCATCTTGTTAGACTTTCTGGAAACTCTAGGAGGAAGGGGTTAGACAAGGAATCTTGCCCATGGCTACCCAATGGGCCAGGATTTGAATCCCTTATGAATCTCAGCTGAATTCTGCTGAATCTAGTCTGAATTCTGGTGAAGGTTAAGGTCAGGGATGCAGGCGCACATCCAACATCTTGGCCGGAAATGGATCTGAGGTCAGAGGGAGGCCGTGCTGGGCCAGGGATTCACTAACTCTGTAGTGTGTCTTCTGCAGAGTGATATTGCTAGCAATGCAACAGTGGGTGGGGGTCTCTCCATCCCCGAGACTGGCTTCATCATTTATCCACCAACTGTTTATTGAGCGTGTACCAGCTGCGAGGCCCACCCCGAGGGGCAAGCAGGCTCTGGCATGAGACCTGTGCCCTCCAGGAGCTAAGGCAGGAGGAGTAATGGGTCAGGAATGGGGCACAGTGAGTTTTCAAGGACACGTGGGCGGGGCTGTTTCTGGTGCAACAAGAAGGAAGAGAGGTTTGAAGGAGCAGAGTCGGAGGCCGGAAGGAAAACGGTCCCTCCTTCGGTCCCCGGGCCAGTTCCTCCTGACTGTCTATCCATTTGAGATGCCAGTGGCTGCTGGCTGGTTTCGGCCTGAAGCCCCGGCACTGGCTTTGGGTGGCTCTTTGACATGAGGTGATGGAGCCACCAGGGTCCTTGGCCAACCTCGACCCTGGGCAGCACCGGGAAGCTGGACAGCGGCTGAAGTTCCGCAGGCACCGGGCCCTGGGCACCTCAGATGGCCTCTAGGAGGGAGGAGGCTCCCAGCTGCTGAAGGGAGATGTCTTCGCTCTTCCCCTCTGCGTCCTTCCGGGAAAGGCCTTTGGCTCTGTGCGAACGAGACGGCAAATGGAAGACGACACGGAAAGACGGTGGGAAGGTGGTGGGGAGGGCCAGGGGGGGTGTGCGTGGCGATCGAGGGTGTTTATGTCACGCACGGGACGTATCTCCACGGTCCCATCTGCCCCATCCTGGCTCCACCATGAGATCTCACAGGGGCAGAGGCTGGCCTGGCTAGTACGAGCCGGACGTGGAAAAGCTGCTGGTCAAAGAGTTTTCCAAAGAGAACTCAGGCCAGACAGTCACCCAAGGCCACACCGCTGGGCCGGATTCAGCGGGGACCAGGGCACAGGCACAGCAGACACCTGGGCACTGGGCATGCCGGGCCCTTCCGACTCTGCCTCTTAAAACCTCTCTTTTCATTCTTTTTTTAATTTTTAAATTATATTTTGTTGATTTTTTACAGAGAGGAAGGGAAAGGGATAGAGACTTAGAAACATCGATGAGAGACATCCATCAGCTGCCTCCTGCCTGTCCCCTACTGGGGATGTGTCCACAACCAAGATACGTGCCCTTGACTGGAATCGAACCTGGGACCTTTCAGTCCGCAGACCGACACTCTATCCATTGAGCAAACTGGCTTTGGCCTCTCTTTTCATTCTTGTTACATCCAGGTGGAGAGGCAACCAGCCCAGACTTGTTATTTGTTTGTTTTTTAATTGATTTTAAGGAGAGGGGTAGAGAGAGAAAAACATCAATGAGAGCTGAAACCAGTTTGGCTCAGTGGATAGAGCGTCGGGCCTGCAGACTGACAGGTCCCAAGTTGGATTCCAGTCAAGGGCATGTATCTTGGTTGAGGGCACATCCCCAATAGGGGGGGTGCAGAAGGCAGCTCATCGATGTCTCTCTCTCATCGATGTTTCTAACTCTATCCCTCTCCCTTCCTCTCTGTAAAAAATCAATAAAATATATTAAAAAATAAAAAAGAAGAAACATCCATGAGAGAAATGCACACACCCTGCCGAGGATCAAGCCCACAACCTGGGCATGTGCACTGCCTGGGAATTGAACCCATGACCTCTTGGTTCATAGGTCAACGCTCAACCACAGGGCCACAGGGGCCAGGCCATAGCAGATTCTACTTCCTGTCACCCCATTCACCGCTGGGTCTGTTCTTGTGAGAGCTCAGCCTCCGTCGAGGGAGGAGCAAGGCACAGGGAGGCCCAGCTCTGCTCAGCGGCCACAGGACACTGCCCTCTGCTGTTTGTGGGACCACAGCCCGTTTGCCACCCCAACCCAGCTGTGCCCAGAGGCGGCCCCTCACCTGCTCTCCATCACCTCAATGGTCTCCACCAGGGGCGTGTTCCGGGTCTCAGCCAGGAAGCAGACGGCCAGCCCGGCCAGGATTGAGGTGGCCCCGAAGGCCACGGGCGGCAGGACGGCACCGAACTCCCCGAGCGCGGTGACCAGGGGCGCGGCCAGACCCCCGATGCGGGCGTGGACGGAGACGAAGCCCATCCCCAGCTGCCTGTGCGAGGAAGGCGGGCAGTTCCGTGGCCGGGCCCCAGCGGGCAGGCGTGCTGGGGACCCCGCAGGAGGAACGGGGACCTGCCCTGGCCAGCCCAGCCGGTGCCAGCCGGGAGCACAGGGGCTCCCGTTTCCGCCTCCCCCCAGGACCCACCTGATCTCCGTGGGGTACAGCTCCCCCGTGAACAGGTACACGCAGATAAAGGAGCTGGCCAGGCAGCCTTTGCCCAGTGCGGCCTGCGCCGTGCGCAGCATCTGCATCCCTGGAGACAGACAGGCCGGGAGGCAGGCTCAGAGCCCAACAGGAGCGGGGAGGCGGAGGGGGTAGGGCTGGGGGTGTGGGCCCTGGGACGGGGTGTGGTGGGGGAGGAGACAGGGAGGCAGAGGGCGAGGGGTGGGCCCAGCCGGGGTGGGCAGGGCACCCAGAACCTGGAGGGGGTGCATCAGGGTTCCCACCACCCCAGGCCCTTCTCTGACTTCTGCCTCCTTCCTCCCTGCTTTCCGTGGGTGGCCAGGTCCTGCCGGGGAGCAAGCTTGGGAGTTGGGCTCCGGTTCCAGTCCTGGCTCTGACCCGAGGGGTGACCCTGGTCCCGGTCACGTACCTCTCGGAGCCTCCCTGCACTGGCCTGGAACCCCCGGGCAAAGGTTGACACACACCAGCAGCCCTTTGGCTGGTTTCCTGCATCCGTCCAACACCCTGACAGGATGGGAGATGCCCTGAGGGCATTTACAACCAGCCGGTGACACTAGGCACCGAGTGCTTATGAAAACCCTGCTGAGCCGCAACCGGTGTGGCTCAGGGGATAGAGCGTCGGCCTGCGGACTGAAAGGTCCCAGGTTTGATTCTGGTCAAGGGCATGTATCCTGGTTGCAGGCACATCTCCAGTGCGGGACGTGCAAGAGGCAGCTGATCCATGTTTCTAGCTCTCTGTCCCTCTCCCTTCCTCTCTGTAAAAAAAAATCAATAAAATATTTAAAAAAAAACCAAAAAAACCTTGCTGATTGACAGTCACTTTCTTCCCAGATCCAGAACACTGTCTCTCAGACCCCAGACCCCAGAGGGTCATGGCGGAAGCCAGTGTCTTACCTTCCGGCACGAACATGTTGGCGATCACCATGAGCCCCGCCAGGATGAGGAAGGAGGCCACCGTGGCGCGGCGGCCCACGTAGATCATGGTGGCGGTGGCCACCAGCATGGCCGGGATGTCGATGACCCCGAACAGGACCTGCACCAGGTAGACGCTGAGCCCGAACTTCTGCAGGTCCATGGCCAGGCCGTAGTAAGCCATGGAGTTGGAGAACCTGGAGAGGCGGTGGAGCAGGCCGGCTTGGGAAGGTCCCAGCACACCACCCCCACCCCCACCCCCACCTCAGCTGAGAGAACTGACTCTTCACCTGCAAGTCCCCCGGGGCCAGGGCGGGTTTACATGTCAACTCTCAGTCCTCACCAGCACCTCAGGGGCAGGGGCACAGGTGGGGAACTGAGGCACGAGGCTGGCCGCCTGAACCAGTGCCCGGCTCTGCTCCAGAGCTCCGGCAGGGCATCGCCGGCACTCCGCACTCCATCGATACCAACCCCTGTTTTATGTCCGGACACCCACTCAGCCAATTTAATCATTTTTAATCAGCCCCTTACCTGGGGCCGCACAGGCAGTCTGACTCCTCCCCGTTCACTCATTCTTTGTAGCTCCCAGTCTGTGCTAAGAGCTGGGGGTCGCCTTTGGATTGTTATCCATTTCACCCCTTTATGCCTCTCTGTGCACCTGTTAGGAAGTTCTTCCTGCTCACCTGGCAAACTCTATTCACTGTCTTTTATTTTACTTACTTACTTACTTACTTTATTTATTTATTTTAATCCTCACTGGAGGATATTTTTTCATTGATTTTTTAAAAATATATATTTTATTGATTTTTACAGAGAGGAAGGGAGAGGGACAGAGAGCTAAAAACATTGATGAGAGAAAAACATCGATCAGCTGACTCCTGTACCCCCCCCCCCCACTGGGGACGTGCCCGCAACCAAGGTACATGCCCTTGATCCGAATCGAATCTGGGACCCTTCAATCCGCAGGCCGACGCTCTATCCACGGAGCCACACCGGTTTTGGCTTTTTATTGATTTTTAGAGAGAGTGGAAGAGAGAAAGAGAGAGACATATTGATGTGAGAGAAACACATGGATTGGTTGCTTCCTGCGTGTGCCCTGACCATGGCGTGGGCTGGGGAGGAGCCTGCAACCGAGGTACGTGCCTTTGACCGGAATGGAACAAACACACACTCTATCCACTGAGCCAAACGGCTAGCGCTGTTAGCTGCCTGTTAAAACCCACCTGAATGCCATCCCCGGGTGAAGCCCTCAGCACCCCAATTAAGGGAACTGTCTTTGGGACCCTTGTTAGACCTCATGGAAATTACTGTTTTCCTGTCTGTCCTTCTGGACCCACAAACCCCCTGGAGAGCCCCAGGGCAGAGCGGAGAGACATGGTGCCCGGATGCTTCCAACAGGTGCCCACCCAGGTGAGACCACTGCCCCGATTCGGGGTCCCTCAGTCAGCATGGACGTCTCTCCATGGCCCCACCGCAGCACCAGCAGAGGCCAAAGGACATGGAGAGAGGAGTGCAGCGGGATCGGATGCACCGGCTCACCTGCTCACTGCATTAAGCACATTTAAGAGTCGCCAGTGGCCTGGCGGGCCTGGCTCAGGGGACAGTGTCAGCCGACAAACCAAGAATCTTGTTTCCCAGTCCGAGCCCAGGCCCGCGTGGCAGGCTCCATTCCCGGATCACGCAGGAAGCGGCCCATTAAGGATTCCCTCTCCTCATTGATGTTTCTCTCTCCCTTTCTCTCTGAAAGCAATAAATATATAGTTTCTAAAAATAGTCAGTAGGTCCGAAGCCAGTTTGGCTCAGTGGATAGAGCGTCCGCCTGTAGACTGAAGGGTCCCAGGTTCGATTCCGGTCAAGGGCATGTACCTTGGTTGCGGGCACATCCCCAGTGGGGGGCGTGCAGGAGGCGGCTGATCCATGGCTCTCTCTCATCGATGTTTGTAACTCTCTATCCTTCTCCCTTCCTCTCTGTAAAAAATCAATAATATATATTAAATAAACAAAACAAAACAGTAACCTTTAAAACAATAGTCAGTGGGGACAAAGTTATGTCTCTAACTTGGGCCAGTGTCTCGGGCAGGAGCCCTCACCTACCAGACCAGCATGAGACAGCACGTGACCCTGCGGATGGCCGGGGTTCGGAAGAGGTCCACGACGGAGGTGGAAGTGCGGGCGCTTGTGAACTCGCTCTGGACGTAGGCGCTCACCACCTGGGCCCGGGGACAGGAGGGTCTGAGACCGTGCTTCTCTGCTGGGTCTCCCTTCATCCCGGGGAGGAGGGCCCAGGTCAGAGGCCCTGGCCCGATGGCTGTCCTCCTCTCTCTCTCTCTCTCTCTCTGTTCCCGGGGGCCCTCACGCCCCATCCTTGGGGGAGACTCGGAGACAGGCTTGGCCAATGGCAAAGAGCAGGGGTTCTGCCCCTTGCCATGGTGCACACCCAAACGCCATTTTCTCATCAGCAAAAGCGAGACATTCAATGAGGTCATGTACGCAAAGGCCTTAGCATACGTGGTGCTTGATAAATGGTACTTATTTGTAATAAACTAGAGCCCCGGTGCACAAAATTCGTGCATGGGTAGGGTCCCTAGTGGCTGCCGGCTGCTGGCTGGGGCCTCTCTTCATTTCTTGCCACCCCCTGGTGGTCAGCGCACGTCATAGCAAGCAATCAAACTCCTGGTCAGTAGAACTCCTGAAGAGACACTTTGCATATTAGGCTTTTATAGAGAGAGATGGTAACCATCTTATCATAGTAGTGTTTATAATAAGTGGCACTTTTATTATTAATTCTTCAATAATTTTACTTTATGATCGCTATTTTCATATTTTCATTTTGTTTACATTTTGGCTGATGTCAGTGTGAATGGTAATCTCCCCATTATACAGGCGGATAGTCTGATGGACAAAGCAGTGACATTTTTACCCCACATCGCACGGCCATTCAGTGGTTAGCACCTGTGCTGCACGGCCTCACCATCTCTGTTTCCCTCCAGCCTCCTCGCCCGATGGTGGGTGCGTCCGGGAGCCGCTAAAGACATCCTCGCCCATCGCCACGAAGGCAAACCGTTCCTCTGCCCACCCGCCTACCTCGGGGGTCAGCCGCTCCCCTTCCTGCTTCCTCCCGTTCACGGCGGCCACCTTCCGCAGGTTCTGCAGCGCCCGCTGCGGCTCGCCGTGGAGGAGGAGCCACCGGGAGGACTCGGGCAGCCACCTGAGAGCGGGAGGAGGATGAAGGGCTGAGTGGAACGCACTGCATTCCCCAAATGCAAGCGCGGCCTCCTTCACCTTCTTCCAGACCTTAAGGGAGGTGAGGTGCCCTGCCGTCCGCAGAGCCAGGAAGACGGGGGAGGAGGAGAGGAGGTGGGGGATGGGAGGAAGACAGGACACGCCAGCTTCCCTTTTCTGCCACACATCACACAGGGACCCACCGAGGACACTCAGAGACGAGGGGGGCTGGGGACCAGGACAGGCCGGTTTGCATCTGGGTCTGACCCCAGATGCAAACTGGCCTTGAGTAAGTCATGGCCCACCCTTGGCGGTGCCTCAGGTCCCCCCCCCCCCAATAAAATGCCAGGCAGTGGGTGTGAGGCACAAAGGAGCTGATTAGGCAAAAGCACCCAGATGGTTCCAGAACCCTGAGCCAAGGAAGGGGGTTTTGCCGCTTCCCCAGAGCCACGCACGTACTTGCGAGTCCGTGCTCCCACGAGCCCCGCCCACCACCACGCATAGCAAGGCCGGTCACTGCCCGCCCGGGCCCCGCAGAGGGACAGCTGGGCACACAGGGCACCCCCGCCACGCCTCTGCTCAGACGTACCAGGAGTAGAGGGAGAAGATGAGGAAAGGGATGGAGACGGCGAACTGCAGCCACCGCCAGGGGCGGACCAGGTAGGCCACGCCGGCCAGGATGAGCTGCCCCAGCGTGAAGGAGAAGCCCAGCAGGACGCCCGCCACCGTGCGGCCCCGGGTGGGCATCCACTCCACGACTGCGGGAGACAGCGCAGGCTCAGCGGCGCCCGCCAGGAGCTCGCTAAGTTCACCCGCCCCCCTGCCCCCCACTCTGGGGTCACGAGAGGAATTCAGACACCCACCGAGACAGGCCCGGGCACCCCCACCTTCTCCTCGCTCTTAGCGGGATTCCAGGGGACCCAAGACCCACATTAATCACACAACCTCAAACGCAGTGCGAGAAATCAGGACCGGCTGTGTTTCAATCTCAGAGTCAGGAGTGGCTTTTCTAAGAACATCACAAAACCCAGAGGCAATGAAAGGAAAGATCAGCTGAAACCGGTTTGGCTCAGTGGATAAAGCATCTATCTGCCTACTGACTGAAGGGTCCCAGGTTTGATTCTGGTCAAGGGCATGTATCCTGGTTGTGGACACATCCCCAATAGGAGGTGTGCAGGAGGCAGCTGATGGATGTTTCTCTCTCATCGATGTTTCTAGCTCTCTATCCCTCTCCCTTCCTCTCTGTAAAAAATCAATAAAATATATTAAAAAAAAAAAAAAAAGGAAAGATCAATCAACTCGACTTCAGCTCCAACCGGTTTGGTTCAGTGGATAGAGCGTCGGCCTGCGGACTGAAGGGTCCTCGGTTCGATTCCGGTCAAGGGCATGTACCTTGGTTGCGGGCACATCCCCAGTAGGGGG
>PVJN01018415.1:0-10186 GCA_004026805.1 Lasiurus borealis
ATTCATATTGTTGTTCCCCTGAATGCAATATATCTTTTTCCCCCTCTTGTTACTTGAGACACTGTTTGTCATTGATATTGATTTGTGGTTTGATTATGTTTCCCCTCAGTGTACTTTCTTAACATTTATTCTGTGTGGTGTTTAGCTGAATTTCTTGTTATTCACCAAATTTGTAAAAAATTTCTACAAATGTTTTCTGCTCTATTCTCTCTCCTCTTTCAATAAAACTCTAGTCACATGTATGCCACACCACTTTTTTTCTTTAAATAACAGTTTACTAAATGTCTGCTCATTCTATTTTACAAGTTTTTTTCTATATTCAGATTGGATAATTTTAACTGATATATGTTCAAGTTCACTGACACACTTCTATTGTCTCCAGTCTGCTGTTAACCCTACTGAACAAATGTCCTGACAATGAGTCATGTTCCTGATTCTGTTAAGTTTAGTATTTTTTATTACATGTTAGATATTGTGAGCAAAACTTGTAGAAACTGTGCACTCTGCTATTTTCCTCTGAAAGTGTTTCATTTTTTGTTCTAACAGTTAAATTACTGATCATTCTTCTTGACCTTGTGGATGTTTGGTTTAATATTTTGCTACATAGTTTTAACATCTGAAATTTATTGTTTTAATAACTGATATTTCACTAAATCTAGCTGAAATATTCTTGGGAGTAAATATAATTATAACAACAACAACAAAAACACTAATTAATTCATATATAGATTTAAACAGTAAGCGAGAAGAAGAAAGCCAGCTTGCCTTACCATTGCCCATGGGATAAATGCAATATCCTGAAATTGAAATATATTTCCCTTTCACAGTGAAATCCCAGATGAATTTACCAGTTTTCTCATTTCTGCTATATTCTATTAACACCCAGCAATAGAATCAGACTCAGCACAAGACTCGGAGCTTTTTGCAAATGCTATTTTCTACACCAGGGATACTGTATAGCTAATATCTTTTAAATATTGTTCATATGTTACTCAGAAAACCTGTCCTAATTCTATTAGGCAAGATTAGGTCCTGCATTCTGAGACCTTCAACAATATTTCATTTCAAGTCTCAATTACAAATTCTATCTCTGCATATCACTTCTCCAGAGGATTTCTTCTTGAGTAGCCTTTCATTTATTCAACAATAAGTACTGTATTCTGCACATAAGAGTTTCTAGGCATTGGTTTGGATACTCAGAACAAAGTAATAAATACAATACAAATGATTTGGGGAATCAGAGTTTAGTGGATGCTTTATCTGGATTTTATCTTGAGAAACATACTAGACAATGATTAAAGGAAAGGACTTTGGAACTAGATTGTATTGCCTGAAGGGCATCTCTACCATTTATGAGCTATGTGCCCTTGAATGTGTTACTTAACTTCTCTGCATCTCATTTTCACCATTTGCTAACTATAGATAATATATCATAAGTTTCTTGTGAGCACAAAATTAATTAAAATGTGTAAAATATTTAGTATTGTACCTGGCATATAAGAACTCAATAAATATTTGATATTAGATTTGCCTTTATACCTAGTGTGATGTTTAAAAATAATAGGTACAAACCATATCCTGTTGAATGAATAAGTGAATGAATATCTATGCTTCTGGATTAAAAAAATATATCCAATATTAAATACATTTTATATTGCTTTCTCTTTTCTAACTATGTTTTACATAAAAAGCCCTGGCTAGGAAATGTTCTAAGTATTAAAGCAATAACTCTATTTGCACCTTTCCTACAGCTACTTCCATTTGCTCATTCATTGCTTCTAATTAATTAAAAACAAATAACGTGACATTCCTTTTCCTTAGGCATTTACAAGCTAGGTGGGAAAATTATATGTATTTAATTACATATAATAAAATGCAATACACAATGAGTACATGAGGGATTTAAATAAATCATACATTTGAAAGCATACACTAACTGATTGCCAAATGTTAGTTATATAAAATTACCAATATTTTGATGGCTTTAACTATTCAAATGGAGATTTTCTATGGCTCAAAATAATCGCAGATAATATATGTATTTAATTTCATGCTGGACTCCTCCTTTAAATTTGATCAAAGTATTTATTTTTCAGTTAATCCCACTTGTAAAATAAATATATATATTCCATGTATGCATATAATGTCAGTTCAGAGGAGGGGAAACCTTTCAGTCAGGATGACCATATAAAATTTTAGAAAAATATGCAAATATAACTTGAAGAAAAGGTAGGAAAGAGTCAAGTGGTTTAAAACAGTGATTCTCAAAATTTGGTCTCACAATTTTATATAAGCATAGAAATTAATTACCAAAACACAGCTAACCTGAAAGAAGAATAGCTAGGTATTTTTAAAAAATAATTCTTTCATTTCATTTACTTTATTCTTCATATATATCTTTTTCCTGAAGTTAGAAAGTTGAGAAAAAATTGCTCTAAACAGAATATTGTTCTATATCTAATAAACATTCTTATAATTACATTTTACAGATATAACTTCATAGATCTAATAATTTCAAACATCTGAGTCTATGTACAATATAACACTTCCCCCAAGTATTTTTTAATCATTATAACTTTTAAAATTCCAAGTGATTGATTAGACTGTTTTTTATTCTCTTTTGTGTAGCACTAACATAGTCTCTGTTAAATAAAAAATAAATAAGTAAGTAAATAAATAAATAAATTGCTCTCCTTAGACATTTACTTAATAAAATGCAAGAACATGCATTTCAAGGCATCAGCTCTTTGTTTAAAATAATGTATTGAATGAATAGAAAGATACCAGAACTGCAGGACACACAATATTAAAAACACTGTATCAATTTAAAAGAATAATTTTCAGGAAATTTTCATATTTTAAAAACTGTAAGTACGTAATTTAAACTCAAATAAAAGATATACTGTTTATATCTCTCACTTGAAGGCTTGAGTTTGTGCTTTTTTAATAAGAAATTGTCTGCCCAGCCAGTGTTGCTCAGTGGTTGAGCATCAAACTATAAACCAGGAGGTCAAGGTTTGATTTCCCATCAGGGCACATGCCTATGTTGTGGACTCATTCTCCAGGGCAGGGAATGCAGGAGGCAGCCAATCAATATTCCTTTTCATCATTGATGTTTTTCTGCCTCTCCCTGCCTTTCTGAAATCAATAAAAATATATATACATTTTTTAAAAAAGAGAAATTTTCAATTGATGTGTGTGCATTATTTATGATAAATCAAATTATCCAAGGAAGAATTTTGAGTAGATTTCATGTAAATTTTTATGGTTTTAAATACTGATAATATTATTTCAGTATCTTCAAATGACATAAAAGCAAACAAAATAGCTATTCAGGTTTTGGAACAAAATATTATAGTAAAACAATGTGTTTTGTCTAAAGCACTTATTTAAAAATTAATATGCTAATTCAAACATTATTCTTTTATAGATCTCAGTTTCATTCCTGAAATAAAAACAAATATGTAAGGAGACAATGGCATTTTACTAATAATGTTGTGGAATCACCTCTGATTTAGATCTGAGTTGTGATTTAGCTCTTTGTTCTTACCTGGGGAGTGAGAAAAATTAGATTGTCTTTATCAGCTCTAAGGTTCATGATTAATATTAGAGTTACAAAGAATTCTGAAACTACTGTAACATTGACTTAATAGAAAATGCAAAAGATTTACCAGGAGATAAGCTATGTGCTTTATCTGTTTCTTTTACATAGTTTAATCTTAGTTTGTACACATCTCTTGTGTTTAGGGAAAAAACCTTTTATACACATAGAAGATGTGTTAGTTTACCAAAAACCCTTCCCAAGACAGCAGAAAAGAAATATAACTCTCCTCAGCATTTAAATAACCTATGTGAAAGGATTAAAAATGTTGTCTTTAAATTTGATCAAAGTATTTATTTTTCAGTTACTCCCACCTGTAAAATTAATATGATTTTTAGAACCAACCTTAAGCAAATCTATGAAAAATCTATCAGAGGACAACTTCCTACATCTCCAACATTTAATCTTCATGCTGGACTCTTTCCATTATCCTGCTTATCTTCCCTAACCTTGGCAGTTATTTCCAGCCAGTACTGAGACTAGTTTTCAACTGATTCTTCTTGTTATGGCAGGCAAGCAGCAGTTAAAGATATGTCTACATACGAAACATTCAAGCACATAGATAATATTTATGAGTTTATTTGAGCCAAACTGATATCAATGGCCAGGAAGCAAAGTTTCGATGGATTATGGCAGTTGTACAGTTTATTTTATACATGATAATAAAAGGAGGAGACGTAGGGAAGGTTACATAAAATCTACTGGTGGTAGATTAAAGGGGCTGGAGAAAGCTAAGAGGGAAAATCTCTGAGACTGAATAAAAGTAAAACAGAGAGACACGCCTTTTTCATATTGGTGGGTATAAGATAGTTAATGATTAACACTTACAGCACATAGAGAGGGCATGTAGGGAACAAGATAACAATGAGAGGCTCTATGGTAAATATGCCATGAAGGGTCTGGAAGAGGAGAGTACTCTCACAACAAGGAATGATGCAAAAAGACAGTAGACAGCTCACCTAAGATAAAGATTGAAACTTGGTCGAGGAAGCTGCAGGTCTATGACATGGCTACCCACCACTGGCCTGCGTTTAGTTACAAATCTTTATGTTCAAACCATCATATGTGACTACTTTTAATATGGAAAATGAAAGGCCCATCATGCTGGCCTCCCTGGAGCTTGCCAGGTTTAGTATGTGTCCCCTTTTTTATCCTCAGGCATGATGCTACCCAGTGAAAAATACATAAATTTTAACACTGAGGACCCAAGGAAGTGAATACCTAAATGATGAAATCTCAATGTCATTGTGTATTTAAAAGCAAAGCTCTCAGTGGTTGAGCATTGACCTATAAACCAAAAGGTCACAGTTCGATTCCCAGTTAGGCACATGCCCAGGTTATGGGCTCAATTCCTGGTACGGGCATGCAGGAGCAGGTGATCAATGATTCTCTCTCAAGATGGATCTCTCTCTCTCTCTCTCTCTCTCTCTCTCTCTCTCTCTCTCTCATTCTCTCTGAAACCAATAAAATATTTTAAAAAAAATGAATCAGTAACGTAAAATCTTCACAAAAAAATAAAATATCAGCCTTTGCTGGTAAGTTCTTCTAAACATATTAGGAAGAAGTAATACCAATTGAAACAACTTTTCTGGAATATAAAAAGGGACTACTTCCTAATGTGTGAGAACAGAATAAACCTGATATTGTTGCCAGCGAATTGAATGGGTAGAATTTCTCCATCACTTGTGGGAGTTGGATTCTTGCAATATCTTGAGAAACATAATTTTCTGACTTCTATGGAAAAATGAGTGGTTTTTATTTGCATAGAATTATGTTCTTTGGTTTGCAAAGTCCCAGGTCTTTTTTTTTTAATATATTTTATTGATTTCAGAGAGGAAAGGAGAGATAGGAATAGAAACATCAATGATGAGAGAGAATCATTGATTATCTGCTTCCTGCATGCCCCTTACTGAAGATTGAGCCTGCAACCTGGGTATGTGCCCTCGACCAGAAATGAATCAGGGACCCTTCTGTCCGAAGGCCTACTCTCTATCCACTGAGCCAAACCAGCTAAGGCAAGTCTCATGTCTTTTAAAACAGTACTGGAAAAGGTGTGCTTGGGGACTTCAGCAATTTCTGTTCCATGGTAGAGTTGAGTCTGGCAGAGCATTAGGCTAGATTTAGTCCATTAGTCCATTGTGTGGTCTCACATGGCCATGAGCCACACGGGCAAATGCAGGGGAGCATAGTCCCTGCCACAAGAGTCTCAAGAGAGCAAAAGGGCCAAGAGCACAACAGAGCAAGAAATGCACTCTCTTTGTTTAGGAATTTAAGTAGCACATCTTTTTAGGTTTGCAGTAGCCATGCCTATTTTGTCCCCTGACTTGTTCCCAGGTGTGATTGACAAATAAGCATCTTTCCATGTCATCCAGACCTTACTGGGTATGGATCTGTTGTCCAGTCTCTTCCCCCAACAATCTACCAGAAACAAATCTAAAGAGTATTAATCTAGAGCGTTCTGGCAAAGCTGTATAAATGTCATGTCTTCCCTTCATTTCTTTTCTGTTTATTAATAACTAGATTATTACAATTATATCAATATCAAAACTAAAAAGGAAAATATAAAAAAGAAAAATTACAGGCCAATATCTCTCATGACATGCAATCAAAATCCTTAAATAAAATTAACAAATTAAATAAAGTATGATATAAAATATATTATGTATAATCATGATGAAGAGTAATTTATTTCAGTAAAGTATGGTTGGTTTAATATTAGAAAAGTTTATCAATATAATTAACCACATTAAAAGAATAAAAAATAAAAACATAATCATATTAATGTATGCAGAAAAAGAATTTTATAATATTCAATACTCAGTTTGATAAACAACCAAAAACTCTTCACAAATTGCAATGAAAGGGAAGTAAACCTACTCAATTGGTAAAAACAGTTTCCAAAAAAACACAACATCATACTTAATGGTGAATTTAACATTTTCCCTTTAGGTCAGGAATAAAACAAGAATGGCACTATTTCCACTTCTATTAAACTTTATATTATATGTTCTTTCTCATGAAATAAGCATGAAAAAAAGTATAACTGAGGGGAGAGAGTTAGCTAACATGATTTTGTATGTATAAAATCTAATAATATTTACAGATAAACTAGTAAAAGTATCTGTGTACATTTAGTAAGATTGCTGGATTCAAAGTTAATATGCAAAAGTGCATTTTATTTCTATATGTTTAAAATAGGAATTAAAAAATAATACTAACATATAAAATACAAAAATATATAATTCCTAAGAAAAAACCTTCCAGTAGATGTGCTAAACCTCTGAAAAGAAAACTACAAAATATGGCTGAGAAAATTTGAAAATGGCAAAAGTAAATAGAATATAATGTTCATAGGTTGGAATATTGACTACTTCATACTGTGCAAAACTTAAAATTGAGCCCTAATGATTCACATTTTTCCATAATCTCCTCCTCAAGACTGTAGGCAGAAACTTTAACTTGCTTCTCCCTTAGACTAGATCAAAAATGAAGAAATTTCATAGATATAATTAAGGTCTCTAATTTGTTTAAGGTAAGAAAAGGGCAATTATCCTAGATAGTCCACCTAATCACATGAGCCCTTTAAAGAGGACTTGGAGGTAAAGAAGGCAGAAATAAGAGATTCTTTCCGCTGATCTTAAAGAAGGAAGCTGCTCCAAGTTTATATAATCAAAGAACAACTACTGATTTCTGATCTCTGACCCAGGCCTCAGGTTAATTACATTCAAGTCACACAACCAATGAGCTGGTAAGGATATTCATGGCACTTACCATGTTTAATGCAGCAGTCAAGGTGAAGTTATACCCACAATGATCCAAGCCATAATCGACTCCAGGATTCACCTTACACCGACAGTGCAGGAGACCCCAGAGCTCCTGAAGACAATCGAGGCTGATGTCTACATCTAGTTCTACCATCTGACAATCAGGCCTTGGACTGCCCGCTACTACATCAGTTACACCATGTTGTCTTCCTGGAAGTCAATATTAGTCCCCAGGTATTTCTATTGGCAACACAGACCCCAAACCTTATGTAAACTTCACCAAAAGCATTGGTCTGTCAATCCCATTTACCCCCAGTGTCAGGCCTTCAACAACATTAAAGGAATCAAGGAGAAAATCTCAGTCCAAGCCTACAAAATACAGGTGAATTTCACCGTTGAATTTACCCAGATTGCTGACACAGACAGGGACCAGTTTCTCACCTGCATGAACTGTGAGGAGGAGCCAACTGGAATAAGGTATGTCTGACCTTAGGCCAGGACTCACCCAAGGGGAAAGCCAGTGTTGATGAACTTTTTGGTCAAAACAACATTGTAGTAAATCTCCATCCACCTCACTCACTCATACATTCATCTAAGAACAGGGCCAGGTGGTAAGAAAGAGCCAGCAGGAATCTGGTTCTTTCTTTCTCTCAATCTTTCCATCTTCTGGTCTCTTCCATCTTAGAGGGTATCTGGGTTGTCTTGTGTTATTGATTTAACTATTCCTCCCTCCAGGTCTGATTTACCAAATGCAGAATTTAAAAATCTTCATCAGGTTTTACCTGCCAGATGTGTTTAATTTTGGGCTGCCTTCCCCAGGATTTTATTTTTCTTCTTCTAATTTAACTTTCCTCCTTCTCACCCTCCTCTTCAGCTGTCTCTTCAACTTCCCTTTTCTGTCTCAAATCCCTTTTCCTAACCCCCAATTTATTTTACAACTGGAACAAGATATAGTCAAATTGTGCTACCATAATTTTCACAACAACTAGTCAAAGTGATTTATGCAGAAAGAAAAAAGGAACAAATACTTGGAAGTAGACCTTGAGCCTCAGATCAGAAATGCGACCCTGCCAGTAGTTTGAATGCAACCTTGTCAGCCCTGGTTCTGGGCAGAGAACCCAAAAAAACCATGCCCAGATTTGGGACTTGGGAAAATTAGGTAATTAATATGTTGTTTTAATTCCCTAAGTTTGGGGTAATGTGTTATGCAACAATAGAAAACTAAAACACTAAAGATCTTATACCCCATCCAAATTAAACTATCAATTAAACAAATATCCAATAAAAATTTGAGGATATTGCCAAAACTGCTTTGGCTCAGTAGATAGAGCTTCAGCCTGTGGACTGAAGGGTCCCTGGTTCTATTTCAGTCAAGGGCATGTACCTTGGTTGCACGAACATCCCCAGTGCGGGGAGTGCAGGAGGCAGCTGGTCAATGTTTCTCTCTCATCAATGTTTCTAACTCTCTCTCCCTCTCCCTTTCTCTCTGCAGAAAAAAAAAAATAGATAAAATGTATTTAAAATTTTTTGAGGATATTTTTAAATGACAATTAATAAGCTAATTATAAAATTTATAAGAAAATGCAAAAGATTTATATGAGTCAAGGAAATTTTGAAGAAGAATAAAAATGGATTACTTATATTACTATAGTTAGACATATAAAGGTGCAGTAATTGTGAATTTGTGATATTGTATCAAAGGTAGACATGTAGATTAAGGAAGCACAATAGAGTTCAGAGATAGATTCTCACATATTTACTCATCAGTTTTATGATAAGAACAACATTGAAGTTTGTGATACAAAGATGGTCTTTTCAATGAGTGCTGCTAGGTAATTTGGATATTTATAATTAACTAGTGGCCCAGTGCACAAAATTGGTGCATGGGGGGGTGCCCCTCAGCTCAGCCTGCATCCTCTCCAATCTGGGACCCTTTGGGGGATGTCCAACTCCTGGTTTAGGCCTGATCCCACTAAACAGGCAATTGGACATCCCTCTTGCAATCCAGGACTGCTGGCTCCTAACCACTCACTTGCCTACCTGCCTGATGACCCCTAACTGCCTCTGCCTGCCTGCCAGATTGCCCCTAATCACTCTGCCTTCTAGCCTGCTCACCCCCAAATGCTCCCTTGCCAGCTTTCTCAACCTAATGGCCTCTGCCTCACCACCACTACTATGGCTTTGTCCAGAAGGATATCTGGGAGGTCTCCCAGTCTAATTATCATAAAAGCCATATAGGATAAACCTACAGCTAACATCATACTCAATGGACAAAAACTAAAAATATTTCCTATAAAAACAGGAAAAAGACAGGGATGCTCACTCTCACCAATCCTGTTTGAGATAGTACTAGAAGTATTAGCCATTGCAATTAGACAAGAAGAAGAAATAAAAGGCATCCAAATTGGAAAAGAAGAAGTAAAGCTGTCCTTATTTGCAGATGACATGATATTGTACATAAAAAACCCAAAGGACTCCATTCCAAAACTAATTGACTTAAATAATGAATTCGGCAATGTAGCAGGATACAAAATTAATGCTAAGAAGTCTGTGGCATTTCTATACACTAATAGTGAAATTACAGAAAGAGAAACTAAAAAAGCAATCCCATTTACCATCGCACCAAAAAAATTAAGATACTTAGGAATAAACATAACTAAAGAGGTAAAAGACCTATATGCAAAAAAACTACAGGACACTGAAAAAAGAGATAGAGGAAGATGTTAACAGATGGAAGAGCATACCATGCTCATGGATTGGGAGAATCAACATCATTAAAATGTCCATACTACCCAAAGCAATCTACAGATTCAACGCACTA
>PVJN01018415.1:10286-39079 GCA_004026805.1 Lasiurus borealis
GAACAAAAAAAGACCACGAATAGCTACAGCAATTCTGAGAAAGAAGAATAAAGTAGGTGGGATCTCAATACCAGATTTCAAGCTATACTACAAAGCAAGTGTTCTCAAAACAGCCTGGTACTGGCACAAGAACAGACATATAGACCAATGGAATAGAATAGAGAACCCAGATATCCACCCAAACCACTATGCTCAACTACTATTTGACAAAGGAGGCATGAACACTCAATGGAGCCAAGGTAGCCTCTTCAATAAATGGTGTTGGGACAGGCAAAAAAATGAAACTGGACCACCAATTTACACCACATACAAAAATAAACTCCAAATGGATAAAGGACTTAAACATTAGAAGGGAAACCATAAAAATACTAGAGCAATCCACAGGCAACACAATCTCAGATATATGCATAAAGAACTTCTTCACTGATACTGCTCCAAAAGCAATGGAAGCTAAAGAAAAAATGAACAAATGGGATTACATCAAAATAAAAAGCTTTTGCACAGCAAAAGAAACCATCAACAAAACAACAAGAAAGATCACTGTATGGAAGAACATATTTGCAAATGTTATCACTGATAAAGGTTTAATCTCCAACATCTACAGCCAACTTATACAACTTAATAAAAGGAAGATGAACGATCCAATAAAAAAATGGGCAACAGACCTAAATAGAACCTTTTCGAAAGACGACAGAAGGAAGGCCAAGAGACACATGAAAACATGTTCAAAATCATTAATCATCCGAGAGATGCAAATCAAAACGACAATGTGATACCATCTTACACCGGTCAGAATGGCAATCATCAACAAATCAACAAACGACAAGTGTTGGCGAGGATGCGGAGAAAAAGGAACCCTTGTGCACTGTTGGTGGGAATGCAGACTGGTGCATCCACTGTGGAGAACAGTATGGAGTTTCCTCAAAAAACTAAAAATGGATCTCCCATTTGACCCAGCAATCCCACTCTTAGGAATTTATCCTAAGAAAACACAAACACCAATCAGAAAGGATTTATGCACCCCTATGTTCCTAGCAGCACAATTTACAATAGCTACAATTTGGAAACAGCCTAGGTGCCCGTCAGCAGATGAGTGGATCAGAAAACTGTGGTACATCTACACAATGGAATTCTATGCTGCCATTAAAAAGAAGGAATTCTCACCATTTGCAGCAACCTGGATGGAACTGGAGAGCCTTATGCTTAGTGAAATAAGTCAGTCAATGAGGGAGAAGCATCACATGATCTCACTCATTTGTGTATAATAAAGAACATTATAAACTGATGAACAAAAGGATAGATACAGAGGCAGTAAAGCTTCAAACAGACTGTGAAATTACAGCAGGAAGATTAAAGTTAGGTGAGGTAGATAAGAGATCAATCAAAGGACTTGTATGCATGCATATAAGCCTAACCAATGAACATAGACACTGGGGGGAGGGGAATGCCTGGGAGGGAAGGGGACAATGGGAGATATGTATAAAAAAAATTAAAAAATTAAAAACAAGAAGGACTCTTACCATTTACAACAGCTTGGATGGACCTAGAGAGCATTATGATAAGTGAAATAAGCCAGTCAGAGAAGGATAAATATCACACGATCTGACTCATTTATAGAATATAATGAACAACATAAATTGATGAACAAAAATAGATCCAGAGACATAGAAGCATCAAAGAAAACCTCAGAGGGAAGGCAGGGGAGGGAGTTGGGATGGGGGGAAACTTGGTGAGGAAGAGACCAACCAAAGAATTTGTATGCATGTAGCTCTTAGCTCTCCATGTCAATATTTACAGTGGAAAGTATAGACATTAACTGGTTTTGCTTCTTGAAATAATTCTGTGGAAAGATCAAACATGCTAAGAAGAGAGAAAGCATTGACAGCTTCTGATGGGAGCTCAGAGTGTCAGTTGCTCTCTAATGAAAAACATGTGAAGAACTGCCGATAGACATTGTGTCCAGGGAAACGATTATTGTACTTCTGAAGATGAATCCTTAGTTGTTTTTGTTTTGCTTTTTTTCTATATTTGCTTTCACTTCTGAGCTTGTAGAAAGAACATTCTTTTTTAAGAATAAGGATAATGACAGAATACTTCCATACAGCAATATCTTATTACTGCAGTGTTCTGTAAGGCTTGCTAATTAATCTGGTCTGCCCTCTGCGTCTAAGAATCTTAACTACAATTTCTGATGGAAGCTCTTATTCCCATAATAATGTTAGGAAGATTTCTTGGACTCAACACATGAAAAATTGAATGAGAATGATTCAGCTCACACTACAGAGAAAACCAAGTGTACCATACAGTTAAACACAATTAAATAACTATAAATAATTCACAAATTTTCCATTTTCATCACAAAAGCACTTTCTCAGACCCTTAGACACAAAGCGAAGGAACTATCTCTGTAGAACAGTGATTCTCAATTTTCCTAATGCCATGACTATTAGGAATCGTAATGTAAATATCTGTGTTTTCTGATGGTCTTAGGCAACCCTCATAGCAGTTGTCAACCTGTGGGTTGTGACCCAGAGGTTGAAAACCACTGATATGGAGCCTATGACCATCAGAAAATAGATATTTACATTATGATTCATAACAGTAGCAAAATTACAGTTATGAAGTAGCAACAAAAATAATGTTATGGTTAGGTTCACCACAACATGAGGAACTGTATTAAAGGGTTGTAGCATTAGGAAGGTTGAGAACCACTGCTGCAGAGTATCTTTTCTTTTTCTTTGTCCAGCCTCTGCTGGTTTCTGTATGCCCCCATGTCCTCCAATTCCACTAAGCACTGATATAATGCTACTCCCTTTCATTAGGGAGATTATTACTCATAGCAAAAACTGATCAATCTATGATAGATTTAATCCTTCTCCCTTTCTTCCTCCATTCTCCTCCTTTGAGCAGTCTTTGTGTGTACATAAATATGTAAAGCTGTAATCTCAGGAACTGTAAAGTTCCGGTGCATGAAGACCCATGCTAGTTGAAGAGCTCTAGATTTATCACTTAATAGTGATATGTGTGTGCATGTCTGTTGGGGATAGCAACATAAGCACTCTTTCTTGTGGTGACCTATTCAAACAATAAAAATAACTCCTTGAAGTATATATTTCTATAAGAGAGACTTATTGAAGGATTCACCATAAGGTGTGCTACTACATGAAGGAACCTAACAATCCTTCACAAGAAATGTCATCACTTGAGGATGAAAAGAATTAATTCATATAAAAAATTTAGAACAGTCTCTGGGAAATAATAATGACTCAATAAATTTTACCTGTTACTATAATTATGAAAAGCTGGTTTGTTGAAGCAACAGAATGTCTTAGAATTAAAAGAGATGTGAGGAAGGGAGAGTGAAAAAAGAGGAATGACAAGTTTATCAAAATATGTGAAAACTGTCTTGCGAGTTCAGGAGTGTGGTCAGAAGAGAAAATAAAACTACATAATGGCTCAGTTCTGAAGAGGATAGTTGCATAACTGTGCAGTGAGGAGTTTTAAGCTATTCAATTTCATAAATAAGTTTCTGAAAAATCAACCATTTTCTTTCAATCCTTTAAAGTATCCAGCCAAAATTGATGCATTTAAAAGTGTATCACAAATAGATGTGATGAACTAAATAAAAAAAACTAGCGAAGTTTTTGTTGCCAAATCAATCATTGCTGAATGATTAATTTAATTTATAATTTTTTTTCAGGTAAAAAATGAGGTAGGGCAAGAGCAAAAAATGTTTGAATCAAATTATATGATTTGGCTCTCTGTACAGGCAAATGCAGCACAAAAAATAACAACCGTCCAATCCAAACCTGTCCTTCAGAAAATTATTTCCAAGATACTATATATAATCTTGCATTATATTAAATTTTTCTTGCTAATAAAATCATCAAATGAAATGAAAATAAAGTAGTAAAAGTATTAGAATAGTATTACCTAATGTTTATATATTTTTTATTGTGTGTCAGAAGCTCTGGTGGGTGTGTTACAGAGATTATTTCTTTCAATTCTTTACCAACTTATCAGGCAGGCTGCAAGAGGCATTGATTCTGGCTTCCCCAGCCACTATTCCTGTCTTTTTCCTCATTGTGAAGTCACTACATGGTCTGTTTCAGAATGAGCTTACCCTTAGATCATCATATTGGCCTAAGCCATTAAGAATACTCCTTCCTACTCTTTGAGTTAAAAATAATTTTAAAGAGTAGGCATGAGCACCTAAGCTAATTAAATCTGGATGAAGCTTGAAGGGTTAGTATTTGATGGTTATGAGAAAAGAAAGGCTCTCTTATTCTGGCGTGAGTAGTGTAAGATGGGAAGCTTACAACTAAAGCAGCCATTTGCTTACCTTGAAGTAAGCCAACATTGGCAAAAAAAAAAAAAACTTAGAAAAATGGAGCCAAAGCTGTGAGCAAAACATTCCTGAAACCTCTGATCTCTTAATTGATGTGAGCCACTAAATTTTGGTTTTTAAGTTTGTTTTGAATAGTTTTTCGAAACTTATAGTCAAGCATCCTACATGAGTCATATGTACATTATTATCCCCATTACATGGGAAAAGTTAAATTGAGAAATGTTATCCTCATTTTATGGGCTAAATTATGCAACTTTCTGTATTCAAAGAATTACTTTTCAAGACTGTTATTATTAATGCTTTTTATTATTCCATAATATTCAATAGTCATGCTCAACCAGCAAGGTCAATAGACACTAGTAAATATTCTGCTAAATAATACACTACACATTTTTCCCCAGTGTAGTAACATTAGAATAATCCTTGTTTCCTTTAGACATATAATTTTGCAAACTGGTGAATAAATTAAAATACAGATACCCAAGAAAATATTTTTTTTTTGAACTAAGATTTTGATTCTCAAAGTCAGAACTCCAGAGCCATGATGTTTAATTGATAAGATAGATGCCTTTCCTATTGATGAATGGGAACATTGCATTTACTAACAGCACATTCAAGGACTTTTTAAAAAGTGTATACTAGTATTATTTTTTTATCTAAATGAAAAGATTTTTATTTTGAATGTTGTTTTCCCCCCTGTTAACTTCTTTGGGCAGAGTGAAAAGATTGAGATGATTATTTGGATGTTTTGGAATCCAAGTACATACTTGGCTTACTCTGTATAGAAAAAAAATGGAAATTTAAATAATTATAATAATTGTTCTATTTATCTAACTTTAAGTCACTGATAGACTCTTAAGTGTCCTTTACTTGATGTACTGAACAGTCTGTGTGGAGTAGTGGGAAGATTAAAAAATTAGGGAATTACGACTTTGGAGAACTTTTATTAAATTTGGCAAATCCTGGAGGACTCTGAATATTGGCCAATGTTTAAACTTCAGTGTCTTCTATAAAAATTGGCTAATTATACTTTCCTTGCTGGCTTGTTAAATAAAATGAAATGTGATCATAGAATAATGACTGGCAGAAAACGATTCTTCAAAGAATGAAATATAAATCATATAAAATATTTTGCAAATTCTATAGCATTATAGGTCCTGTTAGTAGTAATAGCCAATGTTTTTTGTTTTCTAAAAAAATGTATTTCTTAGATAAATGGTGTTGGCAATTCATTCATTCCTCTCTTACAACATAGAAAAGCATTAAGAGTAAATTAAGATGGAAAAACCAAGATGGCATACCTAAACTGTTGCCTCGCACAACAATTTCAAAACTAAAGCTAAAAGGCAGAATGGACACCATCCAGAACCACAGGAAAGCTGAATGAGTGGAAATTCTACAACTATAAAGGAAGAGAGGGGCTCACAGAGACTCAGAGGAGCTGCAAAAAGCTAAGGTATGGAGATACACAGGTTGAGAGGACAGATGGCAGAGGGCCTGGCTGTCTTTCTCTAACAGGAGGCAGACAGAAACTCCCAACTGCACTGAACCCCAGTTCTGGGTGAGATTCATACAGGGTGAGTATGGACTATTGTGAAAAGGGAGGAGTGCAAGGAAACTTAGGGGAGCCGTAAAAGGCAGAGGTCTGGAGGCTCCCACCCAATGCATGCAGAAAGAACTGACTGCTGATTGTGCCTCTGGCTTTCTCTAGTGGGAGGAAGACAGAACCTTCCAACTGCACTGAAATCCAGTTCCAACTGCACTGAACCTCAGTTTCAGATGAGACCCTGGGGACCCAGAATCCTATGGGAGCCATGAAAGGCAGAGGTCTGGAGGTGCACAAGCACAAGTTCACACAGAGAGGGCTACAGCGATTACCAAGGGATACTGAGACCCAGAGGACTGACGGGAAGCCAAGCCTATCACAGCGGCTTTTGCAATTTTGCAAGTCTTGTATCATAAGGCTGTTTCTAACACAGAAGTTGTTCCAGCATAGACACAGCTGACCTTCACAACCAATTGGGGCAATTTCCCCCAGTGATATCAACAACAATCAAGACCTAACAACAACAAGGCGGTACACAAAGGGGTGCACCAAGAGAGGCCACATCAGGTAACTGGGGAGGTGGAGCTACATATAGGACACCTAGCACAGGAAGCGACTCTACCAACTCAGGGAAGCAGTGAAAATGTGTAGACAAAGGAACAGATCACAAACGAAACAAATGGAGGAAAACAAATGACTGAATATAGAGTTCAAAACCAAGGTTATAAAGTTTTTCAAGAATTTCCTAGAAAAGATGGATGAATTTATTGAGACCTAAGAGGAGATGAAAAAGGACCAACTAGAAATTAAGCATACACTGACTGCAATAAAAAATATTATAGAGACCTAACAGTAGACTAGAGGAACCCAAGAATCAAGTCAAAAATTTGAAATACAAAGAAGCAGAAAACACTCAACTGGAAAAGAAAAAAGAATCCAAAAATGTGAAGATAATGAAAGGAACCTCTGGGACAACTTCAAGCATACCAACATCAGAATTATGGGGGTGCCAGAAGAGAGAGAGCAAGATACTGAAAACCTATTTGAAGAAATAATGACAGAAAATTTCCCCCACCTGGTGAAAGAAACAGACTTAAAAGTCCAGGAAGCACACAGAACCCCAAACAAAAGGAATCCAAAGAGGACCACACCAGGACACATCATAATTAAAATGCCAAGAGCAAAACTGCCCTCTCCTGCAGGCCCCAACTTCCCTCCTCTGCTGTCTCCCCCAACTTCCCCTCTCTCCTGGCCAATTTGATTCTCATTGGTCAGTTCCTATGCCAGTCAGCATCAGAAGCTCTGCCTCCTAGGCAGCCATTTGTTCCCCAAAGCATCCACCTTTGGTTTTGATTGGTCAGTTTCTATGCCAGTCAGTATCTCCAGGCCTATCTCTGAGCCTGATCAAAGAAGCTGGTCTTAACAGCAGCCTCCATGAAGGGCAGGAGAGGAGGAAAATCCTGGCTACAGGTGAAAATCAGAAAGAAAGAAAGAGGGAGAGAAAGAGAGAGGTGAGTACATTGATCATTAGCTTCCACTGAGGCTGCAGATCGGACCCTGACTCACTTTCTGGGTCTCAGCCACCTGAGCAATCAGTGCTGGGTCACCACACTGCAGCTGGGTAACCCAGCGCTGACTTCCAGGTGGTCTGCATTTGGTTGCAGGTTCAGTCCCTTCCCAAGCCTCTACCTAGGCTTTAGGCTTGGGAAGCACCCTCCCCCTCGCCACCTCTCTGATTTCAGGCTCAGCCCCTTCCCAAGCCTAAAGCCTCGGTGGTTAATTTGCATACTCACTATGGCATCTTTGTTGGGTTAATTTGTATATTCACTCTGATTGGCTGTGGGCGTAGTGGAGGTACATTCAATTTACATGTTTCTCTATTATTAGGTAAGACTAGAGGCCCAGTGCATGAAATTCGTGCACTCAGAGGGGCATCTCTCCATCCACACTGTGCATTCTCATAGTCTGGGAGCCCCATGATTGATCATCCCAAAGAGATAGGCCCTGCCCACCTGTCCAGGACTCTGTAATGTGTCGCACCCACAGAGGGAGGCCCTGTCCCCTGAAGCAGCCCAATGGCCAGTGCCCTCAGCCTCCCTCTTTGGAGCAATCATGGAGGCCCCTGATTGATCGCCTTGCCAGCCAGTGGCCCGGGCCTCCCTCTGCAAGGTGATCATGGAGCAATGGTCAGGCCCCCAACCAATTGCATTGCACCCATCTTGACTGGCCTGGCACCAGTGGGTGTCATTGCAATGGTTATTCTGCTGTTTAGTCGATTTGTATATTACGCCTTTATTATTATAGATATTCTAGTAGCCCTGTGCATGAATCCATGTGCCAGTAGCTCTCCGTGGGGCCTGGCCACTCTGCACCTGCTGCCCAAAGGTTCTCTGTGGCCCAGAGGCCCATCTGCGGCTGGGCACGGAACGCTTGCCTCCTCACCAGGGCAATTACTCGAGCATTCTGCAGCCTGGTCTGCCCAGAGGCCCATCCATAGCCAGGCACAGAACACTTGCCGTGTCACTGTGGCGACAAAGCAAGCATTCCGCCAGGCTGCTCATGCTGCCCACTCTCAGAGGCTGCCTTCCCCTTCCACACCCCAGGACTGGGGGACTTTGGCAGGGCTGAGAGGACTGAGCCTGCCATCTTGTAGCTATAGGCACCACCATCTTTGTGACAGAGTGATGGTTAATTTGCATATTACCCTTTTATTAAAAAGGATTGGAATTTTTTAACCTGAAAAGCAGGAATGATTAATTTAGTTCTCTGTTTTTCATGTGCTTCATAGATCATAAAATTTAAATTTCACTCCTTTAAATTAACTTTGCTTGCTATCCCAATAGACTAGCACTGCAGAGCATAGATTAAATGTGTTTTTAAAAGTTGCTTTATAATGCATTATCTTCACCAAAGTAAATTAAGGGTCTCTTTCAAAGAAAAAGAATATCTGTATAGCATGCTAATAAATTAAATGTTTATTTTTATGATGTCCCATTTCTATTACAAATAACAATGGCTCTTTAAAAAAATGAAAAGCAGAACAAATTAATAGTCTAAAGTAAAATCTGAACAAGTGTAGAATAAGGCAGCGTTCGGGGTGGAGTAATGGCAATCTCTACCTTTGGATATTCGTTGCTTATATGTTTAGCATTTGTATAGTGTTTGTAGAATTATTTATACAAAGTAAACCAAATCAGAAGTAATATATATTACTTATATATATATATTACAGCAATATAATAGATATACATTATATATATATGTATGTATAATCAGAGTAATTATATATTGTGTATAAACTATATTATCGTGTGCCCCCAAAATTGGTTCTAACAAGGGGCCATATTAGTATGCAGGCACTTGTGTTATGTTCCTTTTCCAGTTTTTGTTCTTTGAATGAGGTATCCCCATAAAATTCATTAAACCTCCCATTTCTGCAACTGACACTCCACTCAGGTATGAATAATCTATATGGTAAACAGAAAGTTGATATAAATATGCAGGCATTTTTATGAAACTTTAAATATTAGGTAACTAAATAATTGAAAGTGACCGATCAACACAAATTTTTTTTACTTCTATTATGTTTAGTTATGAGAAACTCTAATCTGGGTTTTAAGCACTGAAATATATGTTAAAATTAAAATTGTCAAGTGTCCAAACAGACCTTAGATATTATTAGTATTATGACTATCTAAAACATAGTGGTGAAAATATTCAAATGAATAATGGTAAGTTTCCTTTCCTTGGTTATCTTTAAGATCATGTCTTAGATACCAGGCAACAATGGGAGGAAAGGATCATTATTTAGTAAGTTATTTGTGCATATTTGATTATCAATCTGAAAGAAATAATATGAAATTTACAAATCATGCAAACTCAGAAAACAGTTCATCCACTTTGAACAAGTAATTATGTAATATATCTCAAGTAAACAAACTGAAAGAAAAAATGTCTTTGTAAAATGACTACTGATAGAGCAATTAACACTAATCAGATTGGTGAAAATTAATACTTGATGACATTCATAGGAAAGTAGAACTCAGACTCTGTTGTGATAGTGTCAACTTGAAAATTTCCTTAGAAAAATACTTTGGCAATAGCTAATGAATACAAAAATGAGTACACTCTTTATTCCAGTACCTGCACTTCTAGGTGCTACCTAGAGGAACAACTGCCTTTGAGTACAAGGATGCCATTTGCAGTATTGTTTGTATTAGTGAAAAACTGGTTTCCATGTGATTATCGAAATACTAATTAGAACCATACCTCACATCATACTTCATAAAATCTAGTCCACATGGATTAAAGACTCAATTATAAGAGCAAAACTTTATAAAATGTTGAAGAATATGTAGGACATTTATGTTTCTTATTGGAACAGGAGAGAAAAAATACAAAAATATCAATACTACAGGTATATGTAAAAATTTGTTGAAATATATACTACATAAAAATGGCAAGTTTGTTTCAAAAAGAGACACTGATATTGAAAATAAATAAATAAAAATCTGGAATTTAAAATAGGTACTTAAACATGCATATAGCAGAGTAGTATTTTTCAGAATAGATAAAAGAATTATTACGATGAAGCCCTTGCCTGTAGCTCAATGGTTACAGCGTCAAACCTCATACCACGAGCACATACTTTGGTTTTGGGTTTGATCCCACCTTTAGTCAGGGCATGTGTGAAAGACAATCCATGTGTCTCTCTCACATTGTCTCTCTTTCTGTCTCTCTCCCTTTTGTTCTCTCTCACTCCATCCCCATCCCTTCCACTCTCTAAAAATCAACGGAAAAAAATCCTCAGGTGAGGATTAACAATAAAAGAAGGAGAAGGAGGAGGAAGAAGAGGAAAAGAAGGAAGAGGAAGGGGAGGAGAAGGGGGAAAAAGGAGGGGTAAATGGAGGAGAAGAGGGACGAGGAGGAGGAGGAAGAATGGGAGGGAATTATTACTATCATAAGAAAAAATGCAGAAGAAAATAGGTAAAATATGTAAGTAGATAAATCAGAAAAAAATATGATAAAAATTGTATTTAAAACACTAAACCTCATTAGTAATCACAGAGATAAAAATTTAAATGTTTTGATACAATTTTACACAAAAATAGACTGGCAAAATTATAACAGTCTGACCATAAATATGTGGATGGTATAAGTAGAATTATTGAATCTCCTAACATCGGTTTAAATGTAAACTAGCATAATCATTCTAGATAACAACTTGGCAATATTTAGTCAATTTAAAGATGTGCACACACTTCGATGAAGCAATTTTATATCTAGGCATATACACAGTGAAATTCTAGCACATATGTTCCAAATTACAGGCACAAAATATTCATAAGAGCATTTAAATAATAAAATATTTTTTTAAATTCTGTTATCCCATTTCTAAATTTTTTGAAGTCTGTTTTTATGTGGTATTGTTATGCATTTATTTTTTATGTAATTTTCTTGATACTTTTATCTCATTCTGAGGTAGTAGATAAAGTTTTAATATGTATTTGTTTATTTGTCTACCTATCAATTGAGATGATGTCTTTTCTGAGGTCCTTTCATTGTATGGGTGTGCTTTGTACTTTATGCTCTTTTTATTTACTAATATGGGGTTCAACCTTAATGTTTTCTGCATACTTATTTTTGTGTGAAATTCATTTTCCCAACCTTTCAAGGGAAGACTTGACTCAGCTATGTTCCTCTTCTGTAGCTTTTTATAGTACCTTGTTTCCTGATATTCCTGGCTCTGCTCTCTGTTCCGCCTTTTACCTGGAGAGACCCTTTCCTTCCACTCTGTTACCTATGCCATGCTAAGTCTGAATTCCACTGCCAACACTTACTCCCTGTGATCCTGCCCTGAAAATTGGCTTTGGCAGATCATGTTTGAACCTTATTAGCATATTCCTACTCCTTTAAGCTTCCTTAATGCAAGCCCTGGCATTTACCTACAATTGTAATGTGCCAAAACTCCACCTCCTGTCAGTTCCGGTTGTACTGTCTCACAGTGCTTCCTAGTGAACATCTGTTGGCTGCTCTAGTTTTCTATTTTCACATCTATGCATGTGCATTCCTATTCTTTGTAGCTCTCTGTGTATTTGGCATTATCTCTCTTCTAGAGTCCTTGCTGTGGAAGAAGCAAGCTGCCATATTGTAAGTTGCCCTATGGAGAGGTCCATCTGGCAAGGGAGGAAGGCTTCCAGCCAATAGCGCATGAAATGGAACATACATAATACTTCACTAAGAAAGGATAAAGGATGCCTTTTATGCACTAATATGAAAAGAAAATCAATTTATTTTAAGTTTAAAAAAGCAATGTACATACAATGCATACATAGCATAATTCCATTTATTTATATATCTAAGACATTTCAGGAAGGCTACACAAGAAACTAGTAACCATGGGTACCTATTTTTGGTTACTGAGGTGGGTGGATGGAAACTAGGTGGCTAAAGTACAGAGGTGGGAGGGAGACTTTAAACTCTGTAAGTAGTGTTTGTTGCTTATTGACTTTTGTGGCATACAAATGGATTACCTATTCCACAAATTAGTTAATTGTTTGAATGCTTAAAGGAAAAAAATAAAATATATACCAGAAATTCATGTACTTTATTGAAAACAAAACTAAATGTTGAATAAAAAAAGTAAATTCAATTCCATGTGGGGTGTGTGTGTGTGTGTGTGTGTGTGTGTGTGTATATATATATATATATATATATATATATATATACACATATATACATATATATATATATATATATATATATATATGTTTTTTAAACAGGCAAATCAACTATATATAGCTTATTGATACTTGCTTACCTTTGTAATAAAGAGTTATATGCTAATTGGTCCTAACGGTGTCCAACCAACCTGTCAACAGGTTGCCCATGCACAGGAGCTGGGGGAGGGATGGAGGTGGGGACTTCTGCCCCCAGCGCTAATGTCACCCTGCCTGCGTGCATCCCTGCCCAGTGCTGAGGTGACGCTGCATGAGGGCTGGGCTTGACAAGGGACCTCAGGCCACGCCCCTCACCTGGTGGGGCTTGATGAGAGACTTCAGGTCATGGCCCCACCCAGCAGGTCTTGAAAGAGGACCTCAGGCTGCACTCCCCACCCCAGTGCCAGGCCGGGGGACCTCAGGCTATGTCTCCCATCTGAAAGAGTTTGACAGGGGACCTCAGGCTGCACCCCCACTCTGGCTTCAGGCCAGGAAACCTCATGAAACCCCTGCTCTGACACAAGGTTGAGAGGCCTCAGATCATGCCCCCGCCCCAGCACTGGGCTAGGGGATTTTAGGCTGTGCCCCCTGCCCAGCAGGACTTAACAGGGGGCCTCAGGCTGTGTCCCCCCCGCCCAGTGGGGCTTGACAGGGACCTCAGGCCACAGTCTCCACCTGGTAGGGATTGATGGGGGACCTCAGGCTGTGCCCCCTGCCCTGGTGCTGAGCCAGAGGACCTGAGGCTGCACCCCTGGCCTTGCAGGCTTCGACAGGAAACCTGAGGCTATGCCCCATACCTGGCACTGAGCTGGGGGACCTGAGGCTGTGCCCCCTGCCTGGAGGGGCTTAACAGAGCTGGGGCCAGCCAGTTCTGGCTCTCACCCAATGGGGTTGGGGCTGGCTGGGGCTGGGTCTCCTTGTGTTTTTGAAGAGTATATGGGTGGTGGGCAGGGACTTGACTCTAAATCCTGAGGCATGCCCAGACTCTGACAGGAGGGAGATTTTTGTACATTTTATTAATTTTCTTTCATCTCGGACATATCTATTATAGAGAAAGGGCAAATATCAATATTAAAATATTTCTTCTAATTAATTCCCTTTGAATGTGCACAAATTTCATGCACTGGGCAACTAGTCTATAATAATAAAAGGGTAATATGTTAATTAGACCAGATGCCTTCCAGACATCATTCCAGATGTCCTCCTAACCAAGCCAGGGCCAGAGGGAAGCCAGCCCAGATCCTGGGTGCTGGCAGCTGGGGGAAGGAAGGCCTACTCTTGATCAAATTTTTGTGCAGTGGGTCTCTAGTGTAGTAATAATTCAAAAACATGCATAGGAATGATACCTTCCAAATTGTAGCTAATAAATATTTCTAAAAAGAGAAAGAGGTAAATAGAATTGGGGAAGGGGTCCTGCTTGGTGGCTCAGTTGGTTGGAGTGTTGTCCTGTACACCAGAAGGTTGTGGGTTCAATCCCCAGTAAGGGTGTGTATGGGAAGCAAGAGAGGCAATGGATCAGAAGGCACCCAATCTCTCTCTCTCTTTCTCTCTCTCTCTCTCTCTCTCTCTCTCTCTCTCTCTCTCTCTTTCTCTCTTTCTCTCCTCTACTCTTTTCCTTTCCCTTCCTCTCTCTTTAAAATTAATAAAAACATATCATCAGGTAAGGAGTTAAAAATAATAATAAACTTAAAATTGGAAAAGGGGTGTCAGGTAACTTCAACTATATTTTTGACATAGTCATTTCACATTAGGTCATATCGATTTAAAAAATACGGAGATGGGCAGAAACATGGAAATACATGGTGTTCTTAAGTAAAAGAAATATTTTAGAAAAGTCATAAATACATTTTAATGATATTAATATTAACTGGGTTTCTGTAAAAAATGTACAAAATTTAATTCAATAGTCATTGGACCAGTTAAGAAGATTCATATGACAAAAAAAAAAGCTCATGTATCTATCTTTAATATTAGGAACTATAAAAATGCTCTTATTAATAATGCCTATTGATTACTAATTATTTTACCAAGGCAATTTTATTTTGCATTCATAACAACCAATCAATCTGTAACATAGTTGAAGTTTACTTTGGAAAGCAAATTACTGTAAGCTCACTGCAACAATAAAAACCAAACCAGAACAAAACAAATATTGTCTTTTAAAGAAAGCAGAGCCACTTACATATAAGATGAATAATTTTTATAAAAAAAAAAAACAACTTAATAAAATACAAGGACCTTCTGGAACTCAGAGGTCTTCTAGTTCAACCTATTAACCCAATGTAATCTCTTGGAAGGATGGAATTTCAGTTTGTATTTTTATCCCATGGTTCTTATATACCCTCAAAAGCAATGCAGAGCAAACTCAAATTTTTACTGCATCAAATCTTCCAAATATTTGGAAATTGTTTAAAATATACCTTACATCGCTCATTTCTAAGCTGTACATTCATAATTCCTTCAAGTGTTTTTAATTACAAGTAATCCAGACCTTGACAAATTAATTTTTAAGTGCTTCAGTTTGTCAAATTTATTTTAAATTTGGTCCTCAAAACTTACTACATTACTACTCTAGATGCATAATTTCAGTCAAAATGTCAACTCCTTACCAGAAGTAGGAAGATAAATCAGGCTTGATGGAGATCATGGTGAACTAGTTTGCCTACCACTGCCTAAAGTGGGTGTATTACTCAAGTTAATTTAAATAATGTGACAGATAATCCCCAAGTTTCTATGGTTTATAACAACAAAAGTTTCTTTATTGTTTATGTTACAGTGAAAATTAGCATGGGTACTCTACTCCAGGTAGTAGTTCAGGGATCCAGGCTTCTTCTAGGTAGTGCCTCATCATCTCCTATGACCTTGAAGTCTTCCAACCATATACTCTGGACAGTCAGACATACAAGGTAAGAACTTGAGCATTGAAAATCACATACAGACAACTTTTTCAACAGTCATGCCTTGAAGTGACATAAATCGATTTTAACTACATTTGATTTGTTGAACTTGATCAAATATGCAAAACTAATTTATTGAGAAATATGGCTTGGTTGTATGCTCAGAAAAGAGGAAGGAAGGAAGGAAGGAAGGAAGGAAGGAAGGAAGGAAGGAAGGAAGGAAGGAAGGAAGGAAGGGAAAGGGAGGAAGATTTATTTAGTGAACACAACATTGTCTCTTCTAAACAGATGACACATACTCAGTCATACCTATTAATAACATGTAAGCATGTTGAACGAAGTTGCCAGACCTTTGAATTTTCAGGAGATCCTAGAAATTTAGTTTGTTTTTTTTAACATAAGATCTCCTGTTTTTTTAACTACTAAATCACTCTTTTAATGACCTTGTATGAACCAAAAACTATATATCTAAAACTAGATTCAGTGTGTAGATCAACAATCTGCAAACGCTGACTTTATTAAAATTTCATATGATTGAGCACTGAGGAGAGGATCAAAATTCAAGATTTCTTCTCCTGTGCCTCATGGTTACTTACAGTGTTCCAACATGTTAGCTGGCACTCATAAGAAGAGTTGGTGTGTGGTTCTATTGGAGGCAGAAAGTGGGATGGATTTTTGTAGATTAGTGTGTAATAAGGTTACACCAAGTAAACCAGGACGAAGACACAAAGGCCATTTGATCTAGCAAATCACAAACCAGGGCCAGCTACAAGCCAGTAATAATTTTCTGCTCCCTGTCCTCCTGAAATCTGCAATGCAGGTACAGAAAGACCGCACACAAACAGAAGTCAGTGTCTGCAATACAACGCAAGGTGGGATTTGTGGTTTGGCTGAATACATCACAATTCAAAGAGCTAACTCATCATTCTGAGGTAGGGTCCTTAGGAAAAGTTTTGTGAGGTAGGGAAGACTTGACATAGAACATGACAGATTTAATAATGAAGAACTTGAGAATATTCACATAGTATGTGGAAATGTGGTAAGGAAAAAAATAGACAGGAATTCTAAAGAGCTGAATTAATTTTAAAGTTCTGTCTTAATTAGCTTCCTGAGTTTGGGAAAGTTTTAATTATCTCTTAAACACTCTTTTTCACTTTCTTCTCCATTTTTACCTGGGCATACAACTTCCTTGCCTTTAGGTTTGATTGTGTCTAAATTGTAGCTAATGAATATAAGGAGAGTAGGGTATGCAACTTTTAGAAAATGCTCTTAAGGAACATCCTTTTCATCTGTCCCTCCTGGTCACTGTTTAGAAAGAACATCTAAATGCTAAAACTACAGAAGCTTTTACTGGACCATGACGTGACCTTGGGAATGGAAGCCTTTTAATGTGTCAACAAGACAGAAGCCTGGGATGCAAATCTTTGGGCTCCAAATATGGGAGAGAAAAATTGTCTCATTTCTACCACAGGTACTCTTTTTTTTGTTTATTATTGTTTTATATTAACTTTTGCTTCTCCCTCCAATATTCAAACTTGAACATATTTTACCTCCTTGAGCTGGAATTTCCTTAAAATGAGAGAGGTAAATTTATTAAACGGCTCTATTGCCATCTTCATACTTTAACATACATTGATTCAGCAAGAATTTTTTAAACAATTGATTGAAACAATTGCACCATGTCACAATTTGCATCAACACATTTCATATAAAAATGTAACAAGTTTAGTCATTTACTCGAGTATTTTTAAATGTACAGGGATTTCTCTTTGAGAAAAATTCATGATGATACACATCACATCTAAAATACATTGCTTTCCAATAGAAATTGCAATAGATAAATATTCCAAATCTTCACATTCATTAATATGAAACAGAAACAAGCACCATTAATGATAGTATTGAAATTTTTGTAATTGATTTTTGAAAGCAAATGGTTACCATTAGTTTCTACTAGGCCAACATTCCCTAAGTACATTCAGTTGAATATAAACCTTCAGAAAAAATCAACAAAAGATGTATGCTGGGGTGAAATCACAGTTCACACTGCTTTTATCCATATTTCCTTTTGAGGCATTCACCCAACATTAGAATAGGAAAAGCTCTGGGCCATCTCAAACAAGCAGATAAACAAAAACATTTATCTTTGTTTAATTAGTTACTGCATTTCTACAACACATTTGACCACAACAATATTTTTCGTCAGAAGAGGGCATGGGAAACAGTTCTAGAAGACATTCTTTGCCAGAATTCTCTCTGTATATCCCGCTGCTTCTCCATTTAGGAAAGTAAACAAAGCCCCAAGATAACAGATAAGTTAAAATCCATTTGCTATTTCACAGCACAGTTTGCTAGAAAGCTGTTTGTAAACCACAGCTTGAGGTTCTCAGAGAAAAACAAGACAGATCAGGGAGCTCAGCTTAGAAATTGCACATATAATTTTGCCTTATGGGCTGTGCGTTTAGTAGCAAAACAGCTTTGATTCTGAAGACTCATTATGATGTTATGAGAATCAGTCAGGCATTTGACATACAACCTGAACTTTATGTCCTTAGAAAGAGAATTTAAGAAAAGAATTTTAGTGCTCACTTCTAGGCCTTTGCTTGGTCATAAACCTTATAGTTTGTGTAGGCAATAAATATTTGAGTTTTTTAATATTGGTAAAAGTGGAAGCAGGGGACTAACTTCAATGAGAAAAGTACAATATAAAAAATAATCAGCTAGGATGTTACAGAAAATCGGAATAGCCAAACCATGCTCGGAGAGTTTGGAGTTACATTTAATATGCACCGTTCCAGAGGAAAATGTTTCTTAAATTCTGGGCCCCAACATGCAGAAATTTTCCGTATTTATATGTTTTTACCTTCTTTGTCTCCCAAATATGGAATGTTTTCCGCCCCTCTGTAAGTTCTTAAAGGGCCCCTATGTGCTGAGGCCTTGAGACCTTAACCAAAGGCCTGGCCTGGTGCCGGCACTGATAATTTTGTCCAGGAAAGGTTTAATGGCCTCTCTGAAGTGAGAATAGTCTCATTTTCCTTATTATTTAAGCAAGAATTTACAGAAGCCAATAGCAAGGTTAAAATTTCAAACAGCAGTTTTTCTATAAGATGGATGCTTCAAGGACATAGAAACATCGCCATTTTTGGTGCAGATTAATTTTTTGTTGTTCTTTTAAATGTTTTGTCTACCAAGAGAACAGGAATCTTCTACAAGAACTAGGGGATGCCATCTGGTGATTTTATACAATATTACTATTTAAAAAGCTCTATTTTTACCAATTGTAAAACATCTAAAGATTCATTCTTTTGAGTTTTTGTGATTATGCTAAGGTAAACAAATTTTTCTTTCATTTCCTTTAGCATTAAAAAAAAGCTAAAAGCTATTTTTATTATTTAAAAAAACCTCCATAAGTTTGCAATAGAAAAGTAAGAAATGGAAAGAAAAACTGACACATATCAATAATAAATTGATAAAGATGCTGAGAGTCCAAAATACTTATTTTGAGAATGTTGTCAAAAATTATTCTTATATATTTCTCCTGGAATCATAACTATTAAAAGGCTACTGAGGATCATGTTATAAACATTTGGGTTTTGAATAACAAAAGAGATGACAGGTTTTTATTTTACTCAATTGCTTTACAAATGGATGAATCAAACATTAATCAAACATTCGGTAGAAATTTTAATTTTATTTCATTTGCACTTATAAATATAATTACATAAAATGGGGTGCTAAGAACATTTAACAGAATACTTTTATAGAAATGTAATGATAATGTAGGATTAGTGACTTAAAACTGTCTTTCCTGGGGGAAGCTCAGAAATCAGGAAATGGCAAGTAAAATATGAAACATTTGCTCAAAAACAATGGTCACCTTTACATTTCAAAATATAGAGATGGTCCTGCATAGCTGTTTTGTGTAGCGATTAGCACTGATGTATGTTGATAGGTTAAAACAAAGGATAGATTATACAGGGAAGAAAGAACATCTGTAGGAGATCAGACAACAGACTGAGAATTTTGGTTTTTAGCCAGATTGAATTTCACTGGATTGCTAATAACTTGATTGGAGGTGACCATTTGTGCTTATTTTTGGAACCTATGCATTTTGTAGGATAACAAAATGTGATAGTGCATATGTAACGCAGACTGGAAAATAGGTTTAGTCATAGACCTGAGGATTTTATTTTCAAGTTTGATTGAAATGTTGACCTACCCACAAGAGTATTTCATGAAAGCCTTGAACTTATGAACCCATGCCATTCTACATGGCTCGTTTAACATGTGTAATGTTTGATTGTTTTCTCTAACCACTGATATTAATTTATGTACATAATTCACAATATTCTACTTTGAAGTCCAGCATAATATTTCATTTCAAATTACGGATTTAGTCTTCTAGGGAGGACAGACACCATTAAATTTTCAAAGCTTCTCAGTGCTATTTCTGTATGTAATAGAAATAGCCAACTGAAAATAACCAATGGGATTTCTCTCGGGAATCTTGCTGTACCTTATTACACAATGCCTATTTTCTGAGACATAATATAATTGTAATTAATCTCCAGCTTATTATATTGCTGTTCTGGCCTTTAGACATGACTATTTTTATGAGAAAAAAATTCTAAACTGTGGGAGCCCCTTTCCATGTCCCACATGGTTCAGGGTTCCCGGTACAGGGTTTGGGTTCTAAAGGAGGCCGCACATAAACGAAATGAGAGACTAGAAAACATTAATTTGGTGATATTGGGGGCCAGGCGGGAGCCTTCCTCTAGTGCAGTGGTTCTCAACCTTCCTAAGGCCTCGAGCCTTGCATACAGTTCCTCATGTGGTGGTGACCCCCAACCATGAAATTTTGCTACGTGATGTAAATATCTGCATTTTCCAATGGTCTTAGGCCACCCCTGTGAAAGGGTCGTTCGACCCCCAAAGGGGTCGTGACCCACAGCTGGAGAACCGCTGCTCTAGTGGCAAGGACTACCACTTGCTTTGGCCTTTTTCCTCCCTTTTATTAAGGCTTTGGGACACACCCCTAGCCTTTAGGCAGGAAATAACAAAACAGAAATTAACATGAAACAAACAGGTAGAGGCTGCTTCCACTAACAATGTTTTCAACTAAACAGTGAGTAATTAGCTCTGACCTTTCAGAGCAATTAAGGTTGATCAGCCTTCTAATCTCCTGTTTACATCCATTTAGTGAGAACAATGTTTGGTTTTTGGCATAAACATTTCTAAAAAAACAGAGAGACAATGACTTACTATTATTGCCACTAGTAGCCCCATGCACTAATCTGGGCACCAGTAGCTTGCCAGTATCTTGCTGCTGCCCTCCAGTAGCTCCTTGCCTGCTGCCCCACTCTCCTGTAGCTCACCCCAAATCTCCTAATCCCACTCCCCCTATAGCTTGCTGCCCTGCCCACTCCTGTAACTCTCTGCTGCCTGCTGGTAGCTCGATGCCACCCTCCTGCTGATCCTGTCGTTATGCAGTCAGCCATTACACTTCTCAATGTAATGACCATTTGCATATTATATCTTTATTATGCTGTGATTGTAAAATGCATTGCTTCAATAAATGAATTACTTATAATTTTTCTTTAAGTGTCAAAGGTAATATTTTTAACAATATGTATTTTAAGTTATAATCCTACTAAAGAGAAAATTTAAAAAAATATTACTAAAATAAAAACACCCATGTGTTTTCAGAAACAAAATATATCAACCATAATTTTGCTCTTCTTTTAACATTTCAGAGTCATTTTCATTATCACCAATTTAATCCATGGTTTTAGTATGGTTATTTTTCTTTGTCTCCCCTTACTATTATTTAATTATAAGTCATTTTAGTTTGCTGAGCACATGGGAAGTTTAAAGAAAATATTTGAAAAATGAATGCATGCATTCTCAAGTGAACTACCAATTCCTCTCTTTCTGATTTTATGTGGACAGAGAAATAAAATAGCAAAACTCGTTGGAAAAGTGCATTTATTGCATTAATGCTGAATCATGGATCTAGCCAATAAACAACATGGATGGATCTTAGAATACCAAATATTTTAAAGAATCAGAACTTTATCCACTTCCTTCCCCAGGCTGCCGGCACTGGCTTCCTTCTGGCACCTGGGACCTTGGCTTCTCTCTGGCCACTGGAAGGCACCTGGCACCAGGGCTTCCCTCGCAGTCCCAGATTCATCTGGAAAGTCCTCTGGTCTAATCAGTATATTACACTTTTATTATTATAGATATTTCTTACTAGAGGCCCAGATTTGTGCGCCCATGGGATCCCTCGGTCTGGCCTGCCAGTGCCAGCAGCTGGGGGTAGAAAGGCCTACTCTTGCACTAATTTTGTGTATCATGTATCTGCCTCTGGTAATGTATAAAGACAGAAAGAACTCTATTAGTTTTATTAGCCATGATGCTTACATTTTCTTGTGTCAAAAAAAAAGAGAAACTTCTCCATTACTCAAAACTAAGCAGTCTGGCAGATAGCACACACAAATATATATTTTTAAATATATATTTATTGATTTCAGAATAGAAGGGACAGGGAGAGAGAGATACAAACATCAACAATGAGAGAGAATCATTGATTGGCTGCCTACTGCATGCCCCCCACTGGGGATTGAGCCCCCAACCCAGGCATGTGCCCTTGACTTTAATCAAACCTGGGACCTTCCAGTCCACAGGCCAATGCTATATTCATTAAGCCAAACCAAAGGGCAATATTTTTTATTTTTATTAATAACATATAGAGAATATAATCATTTTATAAGATAGAATAAGAGAAAGGCTAAATAATTAAAATATTTCATGATGTGACTTGATACAATTTCTTAACTTCTTTATTGAATAATACATACCAATTCAGAAAGAAATTATAAAAATTTATCTACAGGTTTTATTCAATGTCTCTTGAAAATTTTGGTAGTCTCAAAATATATTCCAATTATAGTAAAAAGATGTAATTAATTAACATACTAGGTATACTGCTTCAACTCTTCAAAATTGTTCTTTTTTTCCCCAGATAATGACAAGTTCCAGAGATGCATGTTGATAAAAGCTGAAAGGAACTGCTTATCTATCCTATCTAATAAAAGAGTAATATGCAAATTCACCATACCTCCACTACACCCACAAGCCCTGCTCACCAGCCAATCAGGCACAAGTATGCAAATTAACCCAACCAAATTAACCCAACCAAGATAACTGTGGCTATGGAGCAAGCATGAGGCTTGGATTTCCTCAGCAAAGGACGAAGCTAAGCTTTCCACACACCTGGCCCACTTTGGAATCCACTCAAGGCTACAAAGTTTCAATTATATAAGATAAATAAATCCCAGATATCAGGGCCTTCCCTTGGCCGGCCTGCAAACCACCACACACCTCTCACCCAGGCTGCCACATGCCCCAAGAGAACCCCCACCCTGATCCAGAACACCTTTCAGGGCAAACCAGCTGGCTTCCACCCATGTACCAGGCCTCTATTCTATCTAATAAAAGAGTAATATACAAATTAACCATCACTTCAGCACACAAGATGGCTGCCCCCATGTGATCAAAGATGGCTACCTCCATGTGGACAAAAGATGGCCAGCACAAGATGACCATCAGGGGAGGGCAGTTGGGAGTGACCAGGCCTGCAAGGGAGGGCAGTTGGGGGCAATCAAGATTGCAGGGGAGGGCAGTTAGGAGTGACCAGGTTGGCAGAGGAGAGGAGTTGGGGGTGACCGGGCCTTCAGGGAAGGGCAGTTGTGTGGTGGGGGTGGGACATAGGCCTGCAGGGAAAAGCAGTTGTGGGGGACCAAGTATGCAGGGGAGGGCAGTTAGGGATGACCAGACCTAAAGGAGAGGGCAGTTAGGGGCAAACAGGCTGGTAGGGGAGTGGTTAGGGGGTGATCAGGCTGGCAGGCAGAAGTTTTTAGGGGCAATCAGGAAGGCAGGCAGGTGAGCAGTTGGGAGCCAGCAGTCCTGGATTATGAGAGGGCAGTCAGACATCCCTTGAGGGGTCCCAGATTGGAGAGAGTGCAGGCTGGGCTGAGGGACACACCTCTTGCACAAATTTCGTGCACTGGGTCTTCAGTAATATATATATATATATATATATATATATATATATATATATATATATATATATATAAAAGCCTAAGCAACCGTTATGCCCAGTTGACCAAACAACTGGTTGACTGGTTGCCATGACTGACAATGACTACCAGGAGAAGGATGCTCAATGTAGGAACTTCCCCCTGGTGGTCAGTACACTCCCACAGCCAATCTTCCACAGCCCCTCTCCCTGGCCAGCAGGCCCCAATTGGCCCCCATCAGGACTGAGCAAGAGGGGCCCTGATCAACTCAGATTGCCAGCCAGGCCGAGGGACCCCGCCTATGAGGAATCCGTACACCAGGCCTCCAGTATTTAAATAAAATTTAAATTCATTTACATATATGTTTCCAGAGGAAATATTTCTTAATTATATGTTATTTGTTTTGCTATTGTGGAACTCCCTCAAAATTGATGTATTCTTTGACAATAGTGAGGAACTGGAAGAGGTGAGCTCTTTAAACCATCCATCTGTTTTAAATGCCAGTTTACCTTTAACAGAAATATCTATAAGACTGGAAAAGACACAAGTTCTAAGATGATTTATGCTTCCTTAGTTATTTATTGACAGTGATTTGTTTTCTTGCACTGATGTTTTGAAGTTACTTTGATGTTCAGAGAGATTTTTGAGGTGAGTCTTTTGTGAAGCAGGACAGAAGAGATAGGGAAAGAGAGGGGGATGGGGGAAATCTGCTTTTAAATTTCTTCCACAGATTTACTCTCAGCTGGATCAATCTTAGGAAAGAACTTATATGAAATTGAGTAAATGGATATTGATACTCTTTAAGCTGCCCTTGCAACTTTTTTCTTTTTTCTTGGTGTTATAATGGTTTGCATACCTAGGTTTAAAGTCTGCTTCAAAAAGTTCTGTAAAGGCAGAATCTAAAGAAAACTGAAACTCTCTACATGTACCCAGCCAAGTCCACACCCTTCAATAACCAAATGAATAGTTGGATAAATAGGTATGTATGTGTGTATTAATACATTTTAGATAAATCTAATATATTCTTTTATTATCATGCTATATTTAAATTAATCATGCCTTGTAATTTCCATGTAAATTATTTATAGTTTTATTAGAACAAAATATGACATAATAAGACTGTGTTCTGTCATTCATTGTATATTTCCCAACCTAGGATTCCCAGAAACCCACAAATAGTTTCAACCTATGTTGAAATGTATCTGTGGGTCTCTACAGGTCGGAAAAATTCTGATTAAGGGATTTAGTCATTAAGAGCCTAGGCCATCAAAATCTATCTCATCTGGATTAAATTACAGCTTCCCACTTACTAGCTATAGATCCTAGGGCAAGTTCCCTTCCTTCTCTGAATCCCAATTTTCCCATCCATAAAATAAGAAATATAATGTAATGTAAAGTGCTCATTTCCCCTTAGGTTGGATTAAGAGAAACACTTCATTCACCCCTAAAATCAGTAAACAAAAATGTTATTTCACAATAAAAGAGACTCTTTGTAATTCTGATGTTTGGATTTTGGCTGTACTTCAATAAAAATAATGTACAATACTTTCAAAATAATTGTAAGTACTTTTGTTAGCCATCATGATCTAACTTTTTCTATGCATTTAAAGAATGAGAAACTTTATATTGCTAAAAGTTAATTAGTTTGGTAGCTAGAATATAATTTTGGTTTTTAAAATAGAAAACAAAAAATATTTTATAAGATGAAATACAATGAGATTAATTCTAATTGGAATGATATATCTTATTTTGTTCTTTTTTCTCAATATTACTGAGGTTATTTTGGGTCTTTCGTTGTTGTTATTGTTCCATATAAGTTTTTGAAATCTTTGTTCTAAATCTGTGAAGTATGTGAATGGTATTTTAATTGGAATTGCATTGAATCTATAGTTTGCTTGGTTTATTATGGGCATTTTAATGTTGTTAATTCTTCTAATCCATGAACATGATATATGCTTCCACTTATTTGTGTCTTTCTCAAATTCTTTCTTCAGTATCTATAACTTCCTGAATATAAGCCCTTTACTTCCTTGGTTAAATTTGTTACTAAGTAGCTTTTATATTTTTGCTATAGTAATGGCAAACTCTTTATATCCCCTATGGGTAGAACATCACATAGGATTCTTATCTTCTTTCTATGCATGCTCTTGAAGGTTATGTATTGTTGTTGTTTTTATTATTTTGTGAGTTTTGTCATATGCACTCACTCATTCACTCATTAGGGCAATTGACACATCAGATACAGTCTCCACCAAATATTTTATTTATTTATTTATTTATTTATTTATTTTTCTTTAATTTTTTTTCTATCACTACTTGTCCCCTCTATATCCTCTTTCACCTTCACCAACTCCTGTCCCTTCTAATCACCACACTGTTGCCTGTGTCAATGAATTCTTTCTCTTTCTTTTCCCTTTTTTGACTCATCCCTCCACCAAATATATATTAAAAACCTACTATGTAACAGTACTATGGTAGATATCATGGGTACAAAGGTAAGTCAGATCCTTACTCTCACAAGTTGAAGTATAGGGTAGGATAAAGTGTGAAAAGAACATACACAAAAGCACCTAGTTACCATATTTATAAAAAGTTTTCTGGCAATGCAAAATACCAGTAGCTATCTGAAGGTTGTAGAGGAACTGCACAAGCAAATAAGTATAGAATGCTCTAGCAACGTGAAAATAATGTCTATAAGAAGAGGGGGGTGATAACCAGCCATAAAGAGAATGACTAGAGATGATGAAGAGAAAAACACACTCATCTGAATCTCTGAAAAAAAATATGAATGCCATTTTATATGCTGTTTCCTCTGATTGGAACACTCTTCTATCTTCTTTCTTGCCCAACCCCTGTCTATTCCTGCATTTCTAAGCTTACATTGTATCTCCTCTAAGAAGGTTTCTCTTGCTCACCACCCTTCCCTATCTTTTTCACAGTACTTTCTTATCATTAACTAGTGACCTGGTGCACCAATTCATGTACATTGAAAGGAAATTAGTTAGAAGGTGGCCGGCTGAGTGAGACTGAGTGAGATGGGCTGAACACACTCTGGACCCAACCTCTCCCCATCCCTCCTTGACTGGCCGCACCTGGGATGGTGCTGTGGCTTGAAAGGAATCTGCAGAATGAGTGGGCTCTTTCCAGCAGGAGGGGTCCCTGGGCCTGGCCTGTGGGGATGGGGCTGAAACCAGCAATCTGACATCCCCTGAGGGGTCCTGGAGTGTGAGAGGGCACTCTGCAAAGTTGCTGTTGCTTGGCAGCTCCTGTCCCCTAGTGGTCATTGTGTGTCATAGCTACTGATCTGATGGTCAGGTCGTCAGATGGTTACTTAGTTATTTGTTAATGTTCTCTCCTTAATAAACTATAAGTTAGCCAAGACCGATTTGGCTCAGTGGATAGAGCATCGGCTTGCGGACCTAAGGGTCCCAGGTTCAATTCCGGTCGGGGGCATGTACCTTGCTTGCGGGCACATCTCCAGTGCGGGGCGTGCAGGAGGCGGCAGATCAATGTCTCTCTCTCATCGATGTTTCTGACTTTCTATCCCTCTCCCTTCCTCTCTGTAAAAAATCAATAAAATATATTTTAAAAAAATTAAAAAAAAATAAACTATAAGTTCTATGACAAAAGTCTTGTTCTTGTTGTGTTTCTATTAGCCAGCAGAATGCCTGGCATATATTTGGTGTCTAATGTATATGTTGAATAAATGAATGGAAATGACCACCTGTTTAAGGCCAAGTATGCATAAAGCACTGTACTAAGTATGCATTATCTCACCTAATTTTCCCAGCGGTATTTCCATTTTACACATAAAGAAACTGAAACTAGTGATGAGAGATTTACCCCAAGTCACACAGCTAATAAGAGACAAAGGACTAAAATCAAGGATTGTCTGACTTAGGAGCCTGAATTCCTAACCTATGTATTATAATAATTTCTCCCTGGTCCTCCCAATTGTATTACTCTTGTTTTTGATAATCTGGGATTTACAATTTGTTTGGCCCACATGAAATGTTATAATAGTGAGTGGGGAAAAAAATCACACAACTTTAAATGTTTGTACGTTTCCTTTATTTCTCACATATGCTTTGACCAGATGAATTTTTAAAGTGTTGATTTAAACCTATGGTATGGTTAAAAATCCACATGGCTTGTTTTTTTTTGTTGTTGTTGTTGTTTTTTAATAAGAGATGAACTTACAGATAGGCTTAAAGTAGAGTTGAAATAGTTATGATTTGTTCTTCATAAACTTGTTTTGATTGCATGACAATGGAATGATTGTTTTTTAAGTCACTTTTTTTAAACCTATATTCCATCTTCAAAGAGAAATTTGAAGTGGTGTGTCCTTTCCTTTGTAAACTTACTGATTGTACTCTTTCTAACCTAATATGATTAAGTGTATTTTTTGGGAGGTAGAGAAAGAATATTGCCTACAAAACTCAAGTCTCTTAAATATAGATCTTGTACAAGGCCTTGATAAATTAACAAAAGTAAAATTGCAGTTGTCAGTTAAACATTCACATGCTTTTAAAAAATATTTTAAATATCTATTATTAGAAGTCACTTAAATGTTATTTCCTAATAATATTTGTAGAGAAACAAGTCAACTTGGGGGTTATCATAACAATCATGAATAAAATTTGATTACTATTCAGATTATATAGAGCATAACCAATTATCTATGTTACATTTAATTTAGTTTTTACTACAATATACAATATAACCAACTCTCTAGTAATTTAGTTTTTACTATAACAGCCTTTGCTTTGCTTTAACTTATTTTGGCTTTCATAGAAATGTAATAATTTTGTTATATATCCTAATTACAACTTAATTATAACAGTTTGGTCTTTTCAATGACCAGAAATGCATTAACAATGCTGAGGCTTAAATGTATCTTCCTTTTATAGAGTCTTCTAGAGTGCTAATATGTGTAGCACTGTCAAAAGCAATGGGCATGCACATATGGTAGGCAATAAAGAAGTATATAGGAACAAAGTTAATCACTTTTCTATGAGTGTTTATTTAAACCTTACAAGAAAAAATGTTCATGTGTAAGAAAATTTTAGCATTTTAAAGTAAATCCTTCATTTCAGTATTGATTGTGGGCTTACTGTCAATATTGAAGTTCCATGCAATGTTAACACTGTAGATAAAAGAGATGGTGAACCATCAGCAAATACAAGCCACCCCTACATTTAG
>PVJN01018416.1:0-38979 GCA_004026805.1 Lasiurus borealis
TTGATCTCATTCAAATTAAATAGATTCTATTCCAGAGAACAAAAGAAAATAAAGAACTAAAATTAATTAATGCCAAGATGTTTTTAAATTACTCAACATTTCTTATCTCTTCAAACAATTATTATATATTCCAAAATCTTTAATCACTTTCTGAAAAATATTGTTACAAAGTATCAATGCTATAGTTTCAGTCTTTAAAATTGTATGTTACCATAACCATCCTTCTTACTCTGCTAGACTCTAAACTCAGATAAGGCATTCAGGATTATATGCCAGGGATGACCAGCAGACCTCATGCTAGGGATGAATGAGTTACTCCGACACAACTGTTTGCTGTGAAAGAAAGAGCTAATGCGGTGGTTGACAAACTGTGGCTCGAGAGCCACATGTGACTCTTTGGCCCCTTAAATGTGGCTCTTCCACAAAATATATGTGCGATTGAAACTAACAGTGCAAGGAATCCAAGATGGCAGCATAGGTAAACAACTACACTGCTGCTTCGCACAACAATTTCAAAACTACAACTAAAAGACAGAACTGACATCATCCAGAACGACAGGAAAGCTGGCTGAGTGGAAATTCAACAACTAGAAGGAAAGAGAGGGGCTCACAGAGACCCAGAGGAGCTACAAAAAGCTGAGGTACAGAGACACGAGCATGGAGAGTGTGGGTTCCAGACTACCTGGCTAGCTTTCTCTGGCAGGAAGGAGAAAGAGACTCCCAACAACATTGAACCCCTTATCCTATGACACTAAACCCCAGGTCCAGCCAAAACTCATACAGGGGGAGTCATACTGGACTGTGAAAAGGGAGAAGTACACAGAAATTTAGGGGAGTCGCAAAAGGACAGAAATCAGGTGGCGCACACAGCACTGCATGCAGAAGACCAACTGCTGATTGTGCCGCTGGCTTTCAAAAGTGGGCCACTTCTCACTGCACCACTTCTAACCCCAGTTTCAGGTGAAACCCTGGGCACCCAGATTCATATGGTCCCAGAGAGCAGGTGAGCCAGAAAGAGGCACTGCAAGAGTCCGCATGAATAAAGGGACCCCTCCAGTGATTACCAAGTCACGTGAGACTCAGGGGCCATGGAGGGTGGGGCAGACTGGAAGGCAAGGCTGTTCATTGAGCCCTGAGACTCCACCCCTCCCAAGCTCAACAAGGGAGGCTTTTGCAGTATCATAAGGCTGAATCCAAAACAGAAGTCTCCTGGCATAGTGAAAATACCAAGACAAAGGAAGAGATTGCAAAAAAAAAAGAAATGAAGAAAAACAAACGACTGGATATAGAGTTCAAAACCACAGTTATAAGGTTTTTCAAGAATATCCTAGAAAAGATGGATAAAGTTAAGCAGACCCAAGAGGAGATGAAAAATAACCGACTGGAGATGAAAAAGAATAAACTAGAAATGGAAAAGAACCAACTAGAGATGGAAAAGGACCAACTAGAAATTGAACATACACTGACTGAAATAAAAAATATTATACAGAGACCTAACAACAGACTAGAAGAAGGCAAGAATCAAGTAAAAAATTAGAAATATAAAGAATAAGAAAACACTCAATTGGAAAAGCAAGAAGAAAAAAGAATCCAAAAATCTGAAGATAATGTAAGGAGCCTCCAGGACAGCTTCAAATGTACAAACATCAGAATTGTGGGGTTGCCAGAAGAAGAGAGAGAAAGCAAGATACTAAAATCCTATTTAAAGAAATAATGACTGAAAACTTCCCACATCTGGTAAAAGAAATAGACTTACAAGTCCAGGAAGCACACAGAACCCCATAAGAAAGGACTACACCAAGACACATCATAATTAAAATACCAAGAGCAAAAGACAAAGAGAGAATATTAAAAGCAGCAAGAGAAAAACAGTTCATTACCTACAAAGGAGCACCCATACGACTGTCAGCTGATTTCTCAACAGAAACGTTGCAGGCCAGACTGGAGTGGCAAAAAATATTCAACTTGATGAATAGCAAGAACCTACAACCAAGAATACTCTATCCAGCAAAGTTATCATTCAGAATTGAAGGGCAGATAAAGAGCTTCACAGATAAGAAAAAGCTAAAGGAGTTCATCAACTCCAAACCAGTATTATATGAAATGTTAAAAGGTACTCTTTTAGAAGAGGAAGAAGAAAAAGGTAAAAGATAAAAAATTATGAACAAACAAATACATTTCTATTAAGTGAATCTAAGAATTAAGTGAATTAAAAATTTGATCAACAGAATAAACTGGTGAATATAATAGAATCAGGAGCACAGAAAGGGAGTGGACTCATAATTCTCAGGGGAAAAGGGGTGAGGGGTGTACAGTGAGAGACTGGACAAAAATCATACACCTATGGATGAGGTCAACGGGAGGAAGGTAAGAGTAGAGGGAGGAGTGGGAGCTGGGTGGAGGGGAGGTATTGAGGGGAAAAAAGAGATAAAATGTAATAATCTGAATAATAAAGATTTAATAAAAGAAAAAAATCAATAAAAACATATTTTTTTATAGAAGAAAAAAGAAACATACAGTGTGATTGGAACTTTATGGTCCTTGCGAAGAAGTCAGTTTTAGGTTCTCAAAAAAATTTTCAATTGTACTGTTGATATTTGGCTCTGTTGACTGAGTTTGCCAGCTACTGGGCTAATGGACTGCCTAACTAAACGAATCAGGCAGCTTCAATTGCCTGCCCTGTTAGGCTTTTGTTGTAGCAGCAGCTTAAAATAAAGTTTTATCTTTTAGATACAATTATTAGTGAAAGTAATATTGGGAGGACACGGGTGGTTGTAGTGTCCTTTAAGCAAGGACACCAAAGATTAAGTATTCCAGTAAATACCTGGGGGTCTGCACATGCACAAACTTGTTTGGAGAGGTCAAGGAATAATTAGGGGCACCACCTTCAGCACTCCCCTAAATCAGAATTCTGATAAGCAGGGCAGGCGGCCTTCCATACACTTTCCTTTTCTCAGAATGTCTTCCTTACAAACTTTCCAACCAAGTCTTATGTGGTGCCCAACATTATATGACAGCCAGAAGAGACATTATATATCTACCTCTATCTATCTTATCTAAACAGTTTTAATATTGAATAAGGGTTCAACCATAATGTGATGTTTACAATCAGTATTCTGAGTTTGCGAAGTCTTACCTATTTTTTTTTTAAATAGCCAAGCAGATACTATTAGTTTAGGTAGATTAAGGTCTAGGAAATAGATTAGGTAGTGGTGGAGCCACTACAATTTTGCAGTGTTCTGGTTTGGCAGGATATTTTGTTTTTAATTATATTTCTAAAAATGTATGAGATTGTGGTTTTTGATCTCTTCAAGCACTTTTCCCTTTCTCCAATTATTCCAACGAGTCACTTATTTCATGATTTTAGTGGAAATCATGTAGAGAATAGCAGGACTTCAGGCAATTGTTTTCTATATCTCTATCATACACACACACAAAAAAGTTAATTTAAAGGAAAATTCAACAGAACAAAGAACCTATGACTACAGGAAGATAAATATCTTCTCCTCTCTCTAAATAAATTATATTTCCTATTCTGAGCTTTTCATTCTCCCACCAAGAAAATAGAAATGTTAGTATTAATAAAGGAATAGATGAAAGGAAATCAAACATCAATAAGCATAATTAATAGGAAGTGTAAACTTACTAACCAGAAAGCTACAGCTTCACAAACCCCAGGTGATCTTACCATTGTCCAGCAAAGGGGATTAATACCCCTCCCTCTCCTGTACAGGGAGGAAAAAAGGCTTTTCAATTCCCCTCCATTCACTTTCCCAGGCTATATTGAGGGTGGAGGTATAAAATGGTAACCATGGAGGCTTGTCTGGGGGAAAAATCAGATTGGAAAAGAAATACAAAACATCAGAAGATCTAGGAGACAGATTAATTAGAGAGTGGACTCTTCATAAGCCTGTAAAAGTTTGTAAAGCTGATTGCTTAGTTTAAAGAAAAAGTTTGGTCTATCCCAAGCTCAGGATAATATAATCAGCCTAACAAGAAACTTCTCTTTCTATTTTCACCCAAATAAGTCTTATCATCAGATGACTTCTTCCTCCCTTTTGGGTCCCTGAAAATGCTTTTCTCCAAACACTACAAAGACCCCACTTGCACTAGCCAGGATACCACCCATGGCATGCTTGTTCTCAAGATAAACAACAACTGGCACTCAAGTAAGACGACCTGCCAACATTTCTAATACAACATTTATTTTAGATTCATCTTGTAATTGAGTGACCATTTGTGTTAATTGATTAGCTTTATCCAAAAGAAAAAAAAAATCCCTTTATATCTTTATAACAGTTGCTATTTTTCCAACTTGGATCGAAGTTCCCACAAAAAACAGGGTCTATCCTTCCACAGAAACTATAAGTTAGGAGAACTGTCTTCATTGAAGATTTCATTACAAAAGTCCTTGGGATATATATTCCTGAGCTGTAAAGTTGGCAAAAGGCTTATTTGAACTTAAAAATGTTTATATACATTTCAAAGAGGCAAAGGAAGAAGATCACTAATGTAAATGTAAGAAAGGAAAGGTAGGATAATTTCTTCCTTATTTTCAAAAGGGAAACATTAAGCCTCTTACTTTATTTTATTTATTTTATTTTTTATTTTTTTTAATGTATTTTATTGATTTTTTACAGAGAGGAAGGGAGAGGGATAGAAAGTCAGAAACATCGATGAGAGAGAGACATCGATCAACCACCTCCTGCATGCCCCACACTGGAGATGTGCTCGCAAGGAAGGTACATGCCCCCGACCAGAATCGAACCTGGGACACTTAAGTCCTCAGGCCAATGCTCTATTCACTGAGCCAAACCGTTCTCTGCGAGCCTCTTATTTTAAAATCACATTTGCCCATACAACACACACACACACACACACACACACACACACACACACACACTCACTCACTCACCACCACATCATACCACATCACATAATAATTCAGCATATGGGGGTAGACCAAATACAGGAAATAGCAGAATAGCATACAAATATGTAAGTTGGTTCTATTTGGTCTTACCACCCTTTGAAGCTTTTGTAAATTTCCTTCCAAAGGTTCCACAGGCACAACTGAACTAAAGTCTCTTAGAGAGTTTGCAATGATAACATCTAGTTACAGGACTGCAAAGATTAAAGAGAACTATGTAGTGAGACCAGGACTTTTGACACTGACCTCTGTTTATTGATTGCTCCCTATAGAGACTCATTTAAATCATTATACATATGCTCAGCAAGACATTTCAGCTATTGTATAAGATCTATTTTATGTCATGGAAGAGATCTCAGCAAAGCAACAAGAAAAGTGGCTAATATGCAGAGTAGTCTCAGCACTTAATTTGTTCTCCAATAATTTGTATATCCCCCAAGGTAAAAGAAATTTCCTCTAGATCTTTTTTTTATGGAAACTTTATGCATATTCACTCCAGTTTTAGGCCAAACTATTTCCCTGATGTTCACTTGACAGTTTTGAGCTGGCTGTTCTTTGGTCAGTGTCTGGAAAGTTTTAAATGCATTTATTTTTTTTAGACCCTCTGCCCGAGTCCTACCATTAACATATTTGGTTATTAAGCAATAACTCTAGATTGATTCTGTTTATTCCACTATTTTAATTTCTAACTCTTGTAAGAAATATTCCTCCATATCTTGTGATTTGGTTTCATGTTTTATTAAATATCTCAGATTACTTATTTTACAATTCTTTGTGTTTCATTAAGTCATTAGAGTTCTGAATTATTTGTATCATTCCAAAATACAATACTTATAATTTGCAATATGAAAATAGATCAAGGCTGATGTGTAGTTTTATAAGAGTTGGGAAGAGGAGCAGGATAAAACATATTATATATCCCTGATTTTATGGCCACACTGGGCTTGAGCATGCCATAGCTCATAAGCTAAATCCATCTTTCTTCATCCTTCTAAAACATAAGAAAACCCTGCTTACAAGTTGAAGATGACTTACAGATAGAGAAGTGAGAAGAAAAATCATTCCTTCAATAAATATGAAGTTTGGAAACTAGTAAACCACAATTTATTTATGACACTGTGCATTAATTTCACAACATTCAATTCAAATCACATTTTGTCACATTAATATACTTTGAATACTTAAATAATAGACCAGAGAAGTATTCCAATGCATCCTACCTAATTAAAAAGTAATATGCAAACTGACCATACTTCTGCTACACCCACCAGCTAATCAGAGCAAATATGCAAATTAACCCAACCAAGATGGCTACAGCCACAGAGAGAGCAGGAGGGAGGCTTGGGTTGTCCCTGGCAAAGGAGGAAGCCAAGCTATTTACACACCCTGGCCTGTACAGACCTGCACTTAAGGAAACAAATTTTCAATGGCTGTGTAAGCAGAAAGCTTGGCTCTGCTCTAGGCTGCAAAGTTTCATTTGTAGAAGATAAATAAATCCCAGATACCAGGATCTCTGCTTGAGTCACCGGGGATGTGGCTTGCCTGAAAACCACCACAGGCCGCTCAGCCAGGCCACTCCATACCCCAAGGGAATATCTACCCTGATCCAGGATACCCTTCAGGGCAAACCAGCTGGCCCCTAACCATGAATCAGACCTCTATCCTATCTAATAAAAGAGTAATATGCAGATTGACTATTACTACAATACACAAGATGGCTGCCCCCATATGGTCAAAGATCCTGCCTCCATGTAGACACAAGATGGCCACCTTAGTTGGCCACCACAGGATAGCCAGCAGGAGAGGGCAGGTGACAGGGACCAGACCGGTAGGGGAGGGCAGTTAGGGGAGACCAGGCCCACAGTATAGGGCAGTTAGGGGCAAACAGGCTGGTAGGGGAGTGGTTAGGACGTGATCAGGCTGGCAGGCAGAAGTAGTTAGGGGCAATCAAGAAGGCAAGCAGGCAAGCAGTTGGGAACCAGCAGTTCTAAGATTTTTCCTAAATGGGCAGTCAGACATCCCTCGAGGAGTCCCAGATTGGAGAGGAGCAAGATGGGCCGAAGGATATCTCCCTCTTCCGTGCATGAGTTTTGTGCATTGGGCCTCTAGTTACAATATAAAAGCCAAATATTTGAGTCAGATATTACTTTCAAAACATAACTTAATGCTCCATAGTATATATTTGTGGAGTTTAGGAGAAAAGACCTTACTGCATATTTGTGAATGATTTAAATTAATGAAGACATTATGATTCTGTTAAAAAGAATAAATGTTATTCAGTATAAAATTAAATTCTTAATATTTTTTTATCTGAAACATTGTTATCAGTTTTATCCTTAATATAAAAGTAATGATTTTTGGCCTTTCTAAATTTCCTCTCGTTCCCTTTGGCTTCTCTCTTACAAATACCTGCAGATGGGTATCAGGCCACTGCTTATTTGGTCACTCAAGCTGAATACACTTATTTTCTTTAAGCTTTCTCCAGGGACTCCAAATCAACAGAGGTAAAAAAAATAACTATTTTCAAAAGAATATATAACATACATTTAGAATATCATAAAAAGAAACACCTGCTATTATTTTGGTACAGCAATGAAAGTTAACATCATCGAGTTTTTAATGAATGGATGTCAAATGTCATTTAGGGCTTTACATTTCCTTCACTTTTTTCCTACTCCACACAAGTTCCCTCAAATTTTACACAAAATTAAAACAAAGTAAAAATAATAAGCAAAATAGAGTTTTAAGCATTGTGTACATTATCAGGCATAGCATCTGAATTAAAGAACAGGGTAAAGGGCCATCATAACCTTTTAGTTTTCGTAAGTAAAAATCAAATCCACTGAATTTAATTTTAAGGGACTGTCTGGCTTCAGTTGATAATGTGTAAGCTATGGTCCTGAGCTTCAAAATCATTATTGATTGTCAAAAGAGTTGAATTAATCTGACTCCACTGCAATCTGGTTCAAAGATGGTTAGATAAGATAACAGATTTATAAACTCACTGGACTGGAAAGTTATTATAAGGTCACCTAGGCTGTCAAATTCTTCTTTATTCCTTCTGCAACAATTATATGCAGAGGTCACAGATATGTATTACTAGGCACTACATAAAATATGATAAATTATCTACAACTTCAAAATTTGTAAATTCATTTGTCATGTCTTTTTTGACAAACATTTAATAATATTGCTGGACAATAAGAAATGATAGGCATTATTTATTTTTTTAAACATGATTAATGGATAACCAGAAAATTAACTGGATAGTACTATTGTTAATCAGCAATGTGTCAGTAAAACTAGAATTAAATTCTTTAATTTACTTGAATAAATTTTACTTACAAGTTAATTCATTAACTATTTACCTTCCAATTTCAAATCTTAGAAGCAAAGAATTTTCTCAAGAAAATTTTAAAGCCTAACATAGATTAAGACTGATTTTTATAGGATCTTATTGTATTGTTAATAACTAGCAGGCATGTATCCCGGATATGAGTTAATATTTACTGTCTTATTAAAAATCTCTAAAAGTAGTGCCATGACTGTTTTAGTAACACTTATATCTCAGGTATTTTGTACCAAAGATTTAATTTTAAAAATTGGTTAAGTAAAGAAATTTGTTATATTAAGGTTCTTGCCTCTGTAACTACCTTATAAAATATCTAGTGTAAAAAATATTAAGTTGGAGGTTACTCTGAGCTACAATTCACCTCATAGCTCATTGTTTCAGTTAGAATTGACACACTAGTATGTTGGAAACATTTGAAATGGCCATTTTTTAAAATCAAATTAAAGTTCTCATTTTTCTCCCCAAAGTTGAGCATAGTTGTGTAAAAATCATTAGCCATCACCACTTATATCTTTATTAGTATATATCAATGCTAAGTGCCTCAGAGTAGATCAACTTTGTTCAAGGCAGGATTACTTGAATGGACTCTTAATTATATCAATGTAAGGTAAATAGTCACCTGTTTTCTTCGGGGATGGGACTAAATGATGCCTTTATTTTCTTATTTGATGAGATACAAGATTCTTGCTGTGTTGGAAAGAGAAGTTTTGTTTTGTTTGTTTCTGCATATTACTGATATAGGGAAATGAGCATTACTTAGAAGTGAGTTCCACAGAACTTTTGGGGAAAAATAGGAAGAAGAGGATTGAGATAATTTAGATGTTAAATTTCTAAAATGTTCCTGATCAATTCCTGCATTTCTGGTAATACAATGTTGTTGTTTTTTAAATTCCATAGTACATATACATGGTTTTAATTTGTTCAATGGTTAAACTAAGAGGAAATCATATAATTTAAAGCATTATCACTTTATCTATGGATAAATTGAATGCATGAAAAATGACAGTAATTTTTTTAAACTGACCACTAATGGAAGACTAGTGTTATTGTCACAGATGTCAGTCACGAAACATGTGATATTTTTCAGGAACATTCAGCTTCAACAATATTCTATTTTTTCTTTCACCTCTTACTATAATTCTTTATTTCTCTCTCCTTCTTTCTCTATTTCCCTCTCTCCTTTTCTCTCATCTGAGTTATATCCTATTGTGTATAACATACTGAAATAAAGTTATATATAGTAGTTTTAATCAAACTAGAATACTCATCATTCCCTTTTGATAATGCTGTAAACCACACTACATGTTGGCAGTTCTTTTTATATTTTCCTTTCCCAGTTAAATAGTCAGTACTCAAATAAATCTTTAAAACTGAGTTCAAGTAAGGGATAAATATCTCTTTGTGTATAAAACATCTTTGAACTTGGGCATTGTTATTTCACTGAAGTTGATTTTGATCCATTGGCATCATTTGAGGCTGCTTTGAATCAATAGAACAATCATGTTGAGAATGCAGACACATTTAGAAATTCAGTACATATTATTGGAAACTTAGTTTGGTAGAAAATTATATTATGACTAATTATCTCAGGACTCATCATACTTATTCAATTATATGCAAATAGTAATCATTGAAAAAGGGGTTTTAGACTTGAGGAACCACCATTTAGGCTATTTTCTGAAATAAAAATGTAATTGAGTGACATATGATCAAAGAACAAAACTATGTAATACTATTTGAAGCAACATGTTAAGCTAATATTCCCAAATCAATATTGATATTAAACATTGAATATATGATTTCAAAGCAACCAAGTAGTTTCTACAAACTGAGAGAACCCACTATTTTGGAAATTGTTTATTCATTTAAAAAATGATAAGACTGGCACAGCTGGTGTGGCTCAGTGGTTGAGCACCAACCCATGCAACAAGAGGTTTTCATTTTGATTCCTGTCAGGGCACATGCCAGGGTTGTAGGCTCAATCCCCATTACAGGGCATTCAGGAGGCAGCCGATTGATTGATGTTTCTCTTTCAACAATGCTTCTATATCTCTATCCCTCTCCCTTTCTCTCTCTAAAATCAATAACATATTTCTTTAAACAAATAAGACCTGTAAGTATAACTATGGATTCTTACCTAACGCACATCATATTATAGCAAAGAAATTTCATATACTTTTTGGAAGCATGGCACACATTGAAATCAGACTATAAACATTTTTCCTGACTTTGCTATTTGTGTTCAATAACTCTAACAGGACATAAGTGATATATTAAAACTTCTTCCAGAGACATTTTTTAAAATTTTATTTTACTTTCTAAGTGTTTTGTGTGTGTGTGTGTGTGTGTGTGTGTGTGTGTGCACACACGCACACTCGCATGTGTGGTGGTGGTGGTAGTAGTAAAAATATTTCTTACAGGTGTCCCTCATTTCCTCTCACCTTTGCCCTCTCCACCCATCTCCTGTAATACCCTCAATAATAAAATAAATTTCAAAAATTCATTTTATAAAATGTATCAACTTAAGCATTTTAAGTGTATAGTGCAGAGGTATGACTACATACACTTTGTTGTGCAACAGATCTCTCAAACTTTTTCATCTTGCAAAACAAACTTTAAACCTGTGAACATCGCCCCTTCACCCTTCTCCTTAGCCCCTGGAGACTGTTACTTTATATTCTAAGAATGTGACTATTTCTGATACCTTATATAAGTGGAATCATGCAGTGTTTGTCATTTAATGGCTGACATATTTCACTTAGCATAACGCCTTCAGTTTTCATCAATGTCATAGCATGTAACAAGATTGCTGAAATAGAATTGAGAATGCCATAATGACTTTGGTGTGTTTGTTAAAAAGTTATTTAAGCAATTTTTATTTTATATTATTTTATTTTTAGATTTTAAAGCAAAAAACAAAACAAAACAAAACAAAACACTTTCTTATAGATGCTACCTATAAAGAAACCCATTATATAAAGCTGATGGTAATGATCACATTTACTATATATTATGCACATTTTAATTTTATAATATTTTAAACAGTTAATGACTACAATGGTTCACTAACATTATTTTCACAGCATCGTGACATAGCATGCTGTGAATTCACTGTTCATATGAGTTTTATCTCCTGTTGTGTGCACAGATCAAGCAGGTGCTCTCAAACTTAAATGCAGATCACATGCAGTATAACATTTGCATGTATAGAAGAGTGTAATTATCTTTTTCTCGATAGGTAAAATATTTATATAAAATAGTTGCAATATGAAGAAATTATGTCTGGAAAAATTATATTATAGTATTTATAAATAATTAAGAAATCTCATGAGTATCCAGAAAAATAGTAGTAAATGATTAATAAAAGTTTGTGGAGTGCCTGGGCTCGATTTTTCCATATGGAACAAAAGAGACCGATATCAAACTTATCCTTTTTTCTAGCCAAGGTGGATAGCAGTACCATTTATTTTGTAAGAATAAAAAAAAAAAACTTAGAAGGCATTCATTTTTACTACTAAAGAGGATGATAACTTCAGTTTAGAAAATGGGGGGATTTGGAAACCTATGAGTCATCCAAGTAGAAATGTTCAGCTAAAGTTGTACATAGACATCCAAATTTCAAGTGAGTTCTGAACTTAGAAATATTGATTTGGGAGCCTTTGGCATAGAAAGGGAAACATCTCCACAAAGAGAAAAATTGAAAGTCTAGTTGTCTATGGAGTGAGCCTAGTTCGGTGTGTGTGTGTGTGTGTGTGTGTGTGTGTGTGTGTGTGTGTGACTTTTTACAGAGAGGAAGGGAGAGAGATAGAGAGCCAGAAACATGTAAGAGAGAAACATTGATCAGCTGCCTCCTGCACGTTCCCTATTGGAGATGTGCCTGTAACCAAGGCACATGCCCTTGACCGGAATTGAACCTGGGACCCTTCAGTCCACAGGCCAACGCTCTATCCACTGAACCAAATTGGTTTTGGCATGAGCCTAGTTCTTAATTACAAGTAATTTATAGTCTCAAATGATCCAAGATAATTAAGAACTTACTATGTATTTAGAAAGAACAAATCAATTCAGAGTTTTTTAAAACTCCTTTACAGCCATTGGAAAGTAGCTTGAAAGAAACTTACCTTAGAAGATGAGCTGAGCCCTGACCGGTTTGGCTCAGTGGATAGAGTGTCAGTCTGTGGACTAAAGGGTCCCAGGTTTGATTCTGGACAGGGCATGTACCTTGGTTGCAGGCACATCTCCAGTAGGGAGGGTGTAAGAGTAAGATGATCTATGTTTCTAACTCTCTATCCCTCTCTCTTCCTCTCTGAAAAAAAAATCAATAAAAAATATTTTTTAAAAAATATTTAAATTAATATTAAAAAATATTTTTAAAAAAGATGAGCTGAGAGTGATCCTTTCCATGATAGCTTCAATAATCTTTCTAAACATATATTTACTTGAAATAATTCAATATCTTGCACTATGTACACAAGGTATATGTGCCCCCAAATCCCATGTATATGTCACTCTTATATTTTCTCCCTGTATTGTAAATACTTTTTTTCTGCCTTTACTAATTGTGAGATATTTGAGAACAGAAAGATTTATTCCTAAGAGTGGCATGTAGGAGAAATGTCATTGATTTTATTTATAGTGATACTTTTATATGAAGCCCTGGAAAATAATGAAATTGTGACTGACATTCAACAAATATTTACTGACTTAGAAATTGAATTCAGGTGAAACCTTTTATCACTATATGTTTGGAAGGCTATTGCTTCCACCACCACCACCACTACCACCACACCATCACACTGCTATTTTTCCTGGTCTCTAAATGATAAGCAATCATAATTTCTCCTTTTGCTCAATATTCCCTGTTATGAAAACTCTTCTTTATCTGCAAGAACAGAGATTTACTCGATCACATAATGTAGGGTAGCGTTCCTTTTTTTTTGTTTGTTTGTTTGTTTGTTTTCATGCTTTGATTTAAGAGTCACCTGGTCCCAGAGACATGACATCATTTAGTGTAACTATCTCCTCTCACAACTGGGAATTTTAGTTCTTTTGTCAATGTTTATTCTAGTCTTCTCAAAGTAAAAAATGTCTTTGTTAGAAACTTAAATTTTAATATGAATACTTCTGCTCTTTCTTCCTTTTTTAAATTTTATTGATTTTTTTTACAGAGAGGAAGGTAGAGGGATAGAGAGTTAGAAACATTGATCAGTTGCCTCCTCCACAACCCCTCCTGGAGATGTGCCTGCAACCAAGGTACATACCCTTGACCAGAATCGAACATGGGACCCTTCAGTTTGCAGACTGACACTCAATCCACTGAGCGAAACTGGTTAGTGTTGCTCTTTCTATATGATCTTTAAGTAAGATAGCATTTGTCCCAGCAAAGGTCCTAGACTTTCTGGTTCTTTTTTTCCCCACTAAAAATGCTTTATTAAAAAAAAAGGTACTTTTTTAAAGAAATTTAACATTTATTGTACTCCTCTGTCATTCTAGGTTAAGATTTTGTGAATCTATTCTTACAGGACTTACTATTCATTTGATCTTAGACATACCTCACAACTTATGATGTCTTATATACATCTCTTTAAAACTGGGCTTATGAGAGAATAATCTTCGCATGTACATGAGTTTTTTCAGGTTTCTTACTGTATTTTGTTCTTCTTTTGGTTCCTATTGCATATTTTTGTTTATTTCCTTAGTTAATAAAATTAGATAAATCAGATACAATAACAATAAAGTCTCAGTACCCTAAATTCTAATAGTAACTGAAGCTTCTGCAAAAATCCAAATCCAAACTTGGTATTTGTCTATATTTCACCCTGGTAAAAGTTTAAATGTGAACATTTTGAAGCACTCAGCCTTACTTTCTCATTTTAGATGATACTGTTAGAAAAAGTTATTTAAAAGGTTTTTAGACACCTGCAATGCAATATGAGGATTATTATAATAGCTGATTAAAATATCAATTTTCTCAGTTTGAAGAATTGAATTACCACATTATATCAAAATTGACTTCTGGTTGTTAATAAGATGACAAACTAATGTGGGCTATTGACTCCCCATCTCAAACGTAACCCTAGAGGCATCGTAGGAGGGAGACTGACAGAGTTGATATGCTTCTATAAAATATTTGTAAAGGTATTATGAAAATAGAAATTTCACAGATATAGAAAATGACATTTCTGAGCTTGGAGGACCCAGTTTTACACTCTGGGGATGAGTGGAAAGAGCTTATCTGCTGTGCAAATTTGGGTCCTCACATTATAAGAATTTCCTCATTTCTCACCCTGTCACCACTGAGAGGAAAAACAATGAAAGAGGAAGCTCTCTGAAGAATGGAACCAGTGGGTACTCATTAATACCTAACATTAATTAAGGTATGAGGATTATATGACAAAAAGGACAACACTGAGCCTACCCCTAACAGTACTTCCTGAGCCCATCATAGTGGGGCAGTACAACCAAAGGAAAAAAAAACTGTACTGGAAGAAACCAGAGTTCCTTGCCTGCCAGAATCCGCTAAGGCATCGATTCTCAACCTGTGGGTTGCGACCCTTTGGGAGTCGAAGGACCCTTTCACAGGGGTCGCCTAAGACCATCAGAAAACACTTATTTCCCATGGTCTTAGGAACCAACAGACAGCTCCTCCGTGTAGCAAAGTGTAGCAATGGAGTTTACTGTTGTCATATGAAGACTTTTGCCCATGCTACACCACGATTCAAGACAAAATTTCATTTATTTGTAATTAGAAATAAATATTTCACAATATATAATTACATATTGTTTTTGTGATTAAGCACTATGTTTTAATTATGTTTAATTTGTAACAACAAAAATACATCCTGCATATCAGATATTTACATTACAGTTCATAATAGTACCAACATTACAGTTATGAAGTAGCAACGAAAATAATTTTATGGTTGGGGGTCACCACAACATGAAGAACTGTAAAGGGTCGTGGCATTAGGAAGGTTGAGAACCATTCCCCTAAGGGAATTAAAAATATATGAAGCATTTCTAGATATAAGCATGTGAGAGAAGCTCTCAGAACTGAGTTGCATCCTGCCTCACCCTTCTACCTCTTTAGAATGTTTCCTGGGTCACAAATTAATATGAGAGAAAAAAAGAGAATAAAAATTGTCAGGGAACAGAGAAGTTTTAAATACTGGTTTTAAAAAATGGTACAATAAAATACAATGACTAAGAATATGTACTAAGAAGAGTATCATAGTTCATTAATGTATTTGAAAACTTTAGCATATTTTTTCTTTTTTAAAAATATATTTTATTTTTTTTTTATAGAGAGGAAGGGAGAGAGATAGAAACATCGATGAGAGGAACATTGATCAGCTGCCCCCTGCACACTCCCCACTAAGAATATGCCCACAACCAAGGTATGTGTCTTGACCGGAATTGAACCTGGGACCTTTCAGTCCACAGGCCAATGCTCTATCCACTGAGCCAAACCGGTTTCAGCTAGCATATTTTTCTTAAAAAATGATAGATTTGTCATGCAAAAGATTAGTAAAGTTATTGAATATTTGAATAATATGATGATTAGCTAGAATGAATACATATACTGGGTGGGACAAAAATAGGCTTACAGTTGTGTGTTAGAGAGTTATACAATAATCTATATATATAAAAGCCTTAGGAACCTAATAATCATAGCAACCAGTTGACCAGTTGCTATGATGTACACTGACCACCAGAGGGCAGACGCTCAATGCAGAAGCTGCCCCCTGTGGTAAATGGGCTCCCACAGCAAGAGTGCTGCTCAGCTGACTGATGGGCGCCAGATGCCCGATTCACAACTGGCAAGTGCAGCTGCAGCAGCACCAGCCTCTCCTGCCTCCACAACAGTGCTACTGAGCAGTGGTGGTATTAGGCACAGTGGGAACAGGAAGAGCAGGAGCAGCATGGCACCCAGCCTGGGTTTGGGCTCCTCTCCAGCTGCCTGCTGTTTCACACACTACTACATCCCTTGGGGGATGTTGGACTGCCTCTTTTGGCCCGATCCCCACAGGGCTGAAACTGGCAGCCCAACATCCCCCAAAGGGTTCTGGATTATAAGAGAGCTCAGGTTGAGGGACCTTACAGGTGCATGAATCCATGCACAGGGCCTGTAGTTAATTAAAAATAATACAAAATTAAACTCTTGTGTTTCAAATATAGAGGATATATTTACACTAACAACATGAGTATACTTGTTGCTCACATTTGAAATATGACAACATTAAACAAATATGAGATCACATTGAAACCCTAAAAGAATCTTAAGTGAACTCCTAAAAAACAATATCAGATATTATTTTATGTCCAAATATAAAATACTAGAGGTGCATAAGAAAGGACAAATTAAAAGTTAACAATCATAAAACTATCCTAATATATAAAAACCCTGGGTTGTAATGACTAGTAACAATCGAGGTTTGACCAACCAGAAGTCAGTCCTGCAGTCAGTGTTATGTTGCCATCGCAACCCAGTGCTGACTGCTTCTATTGTACCAATTGCTGAGGGGCCTGCAAATCGAGGCCAGAGAGGGACCTGAAGAGAGAAGCAGGGACTGATCTGTTGTCTCTGTGGTAGTTTTTTATCTGGACTTGCCTGTCTTTTTCTCTCCCAGTCTGACCAGCATACATGCCTCCATTTCTCTCCAGGTATCCACCAAGGCTGCTGATCAGCCTTACCTTTATGATCAGGACTCATTGATAGGCTCAGAGATGCTGACTTGCATAGAAACCAACCAATCAGAACCAAATCTAGGTGAAGTGTGTGGAGCCAATGGCTGCCTAGGAGGCAGAGCTTTTGAAGGTAACTGGCATAGAAACTGACCAATTGAAACCACATCTGTGTCAACTATGAGGAGCCAATGGCTGCCTAGGAAGTGGAGCTTTTGACGCAATAGAAACCGACAAATCAGAATCAAATTGGCTGGCAGAGGAGGGCAGTTAGGGGCAATCAGGCAGGCAGGCAGGTGAACAGTAAGTAGCCAGCAGTCCTAGACTGTAAAAGGGATGTCCAACTGCCACTTTAGGCCTGATACAGCAATTGGACACCCCCCAATAGGTCCCTGATTAGAGAGGGTGCAGGTGGGCTGAAGAAACCTCCTTCTGTGCATGAATTTTATGCACCAGGCAGGAACTGGCTTCCTCCAGAAGATCTGATCTAATTAGCATATTGTGCTTTTATTATTATTGACTAGAAGCCCAGTGCACAAAATTCATGCATGGAGGAGAAGGGTTCATCCGCAGGGATCAGGCCTAACCCAGCAGTTGAAGATCCCTCTCGCAATCTGGGACCACTGGTTCCTAAGCACTTACCTGCCTGATTGCCCCTAACCACCTCTGCCTAAGGGAAAAGCACCATCACACTGACTTCTTCCTGTTGGCCTGGTTGCCCCTAATTCCCCTCCCCTATAGGCCTGGACCCCAAAACTATCCTCCCCTGTAGGTCTGATCAACCCCAACTGTCCTCTCCTGCTTATGATGATGTGGGGGTGGCCATATTGTGGCAGCCATCTTGTAACAACTTTTGGTGACCATATTGTGGCAGCCATCTTGTGACAACTTTTTAATACTTTTGGGTGGCCATCTTGTGAAAATGTAGTGTGGCCATCTCGTGAGGGTCAATTTGCATATTACCTCTTTATTATATAGGATGATATTCTTAGCAATTTATACACTTTCATGCATTCTTTTTTATTACTTCATAACCTGAATTTGAAGACTTCAAGTGACGTAGAAACAGATTTTGTGATTTGTTCAAGGTTACAGAATTAGGAAGTTGCTGAGATGACCTATGAACCCAAGTAATCTGACTCCAAAGTCCTCACCACAAAGCCCTCAATATACATAACTGAGTCGTGCCAAGTTCAACTGAGCAATTGCCAATTTTCCTATTCTATTCACTAAATATCTGTATTACTGAGAGTACATAGATTGCTGTAATAAATAGCTCCATGATATGTAATATTCAACCTAACTAAAAAACATTTAGTTCAGAAAATATTCCAAGATTGGATACATTTGGTTGGTGGTTGGTTCCTTCTCATATACAGTTTTGGGATATAATCTCCTGATGTCTTATGGCTTTGCCTTTATGACTTTATTAGAGAACCAATGTGTGAAATTGATGCAAGAGTGAGGTTTTGCAGGCCTGGTTGCATCTCAGCCCTGCAGCCCTGCAGCCCTGCAGCATATTGGCTCTTTTTAATATAGAATTGTGTCTGCAATAAGCTGGTAAGGGAAGTGAAAATGGGGAATGTGCATGTTGGATTTTTTTAAAATTTTTTTTATTGACACTCTGACAGATGCTCCCTGCCATACATGCACTTTGCTATCCTCCACCCAACCTCTAACCACCTTCTTTCCAGCCATCACCAATGAACTATTCTTGAATGTGTCTCATCATACTTCTGCTCAAATACCAGTAGCTATAACCCATTCAATATGTATCATTTAAGTGGTAATTAAGAAATAATTGGAAGTGTATTCTAGTTCTATACCACTCTTGGTTTTGTATAAGGCAAGCTCACTTTTCACATATGGTCTCCCAAATAATTTCTTTGTTTGTTTTGTTTTTGTTTTTTGTTTTTTTTTTTTTTTTTTTTTGCTTTTTATTTTTTTGTTCTTTTCAACTTTATTTTCTGCTTTTAACATAACATGGCTATGTCATTTTCTTTCTAAAAAACTCTTTAATCCTTCCCATTACTTGTGAGAAGACCTAAAACCCAGCAAAGCCTTGTCTTCCACTTACCTTTGTAACCTCAGCACACTCCACACTCTTCTTCTTTCTGAGCTTAGAGATACAGACTATCTGCATTTTTAAAACATTTCTTGCTTCATCTAGCCACAGATCTTTTTTCATGTACTGATTCATCCCCACATCATGCCACTTCACCTTCCTTCTTGGCCAGTCCTAAATCATCTTTCAGAAGGAAGATACCAATTCATTGTGGAAACTTTCATAGCATTCCCTATTTGAAAAATGTCCAAAATTTTGAAGAATATTTTTCTCATGTTATTGCTGCACATTTAATATACTTTTCCTACATTGCAACATTGTCACAATTATTTTAATAATCTATTGAATATTTGCATACATATTAGGCTATTTGAGGATAGATATAAAAATGTATGTTCTTAATCATGTTTTCTGTCATTCTAGTGCCAATACTGCCTGCCTCCTTTTACACATAGAGAAACATGTTTTTATAAATAAGTGAACTGAGGTTGGGGAGGGGGTAGGATGGTGGTGGAATGGACAGACGTGTCTGGAGCCTTATTGCTAGGCAGACAGAGAGAGTAGCTGAGAGTCGCATTGGGAGTGTTTGTTGGCAAGTTATCCTCCAGGAGAAGGTGGGGGACTGCTGGACGGGGCTCCCCTGACCAGGCAGCCCCACTGCCATGGGGTTTTGTGTGCCAGAGCCACCAGCAAGAATGTGGAGACCACACCATCTTGCAGGGAGAAGTGGATATCTACGGCAGTCTGAAAAGCTACAGCTGTAGCACCCACCGAACAGCCAGGAGATCCAGAACACCGCTCTCCAATCAGCGCAGATACTGGGACTCAGAGAAGCTCCACATGCCACACAGAAAGGTCAGATTTCACCTGGGATAAAGTGAGGTCTCTTGTACCACAGAACAGAGATGCACACACTGTGGGAACTGGCCTAGGGGAAAGCTGCTCTAAAGAGAAATTCACAGATGTGGGGCAGGGTGTGATCCCTAAATGTGGAAATGGACCCTCAGAATTATAAACAGAGGGGAGCTCTAGAAAGCAACCTATTTTGATCTGAGGCAGAAGGACAGCCTGGGAGTTATTGCAGTGTCCTGGCTGCTCGAACAAAAGTGGGGAAGGGAGAAAGCACAGACAGCACTCTCCTCTTCAGACCCTGGCTTCTCACTGCTAAGCCCAATACATAGGATCACACAATTGGAGACATCCTGAGAGACTGCAGGGGAAGGGTGTTTTTCTGGAACCTGGGGATTAGAGTGCAGAGTAACCATCAGTGAATCAGCTCTGGGGCAACTCATCCTCTCAAACCGGTATTGAGAACCACAGAGTAGCAGGATCTAAGCATAGGCTAGAGAGGTCCTGTGCTTAGTCTCAGAAGTCAATTTCAAAACACTGCCACCCAGTGGATGACTCACAAATTGACTCTCGCATAATCACAAAAGAATAAAGAAATTAAGCCGAAACCAGTTTGGCTCAGTGAGTAGAATGTCAGCCTGTGGACTGAAGGTCCCAGGTTCCATTCCAGTCGAGGGCATATATCCTGGTTGCGGGCACATCCCCAGTAGGGGGCTTGCAAGAGGCAGCTGATCAATGTCTCTCTCTCATTGATGTTTCTGACTCTCTCTCTCCCTCTCCCTTCCTCTCTGTAAAAAAATCAATAAAATATATTTAAAAAAATAATAATAAAGAGAATAAGACACATCATAGCAATGGAACACAGGGAACTGCAATACCCTCCCTCCCGATTGGGAAACAGGAGTGCCAAGAAGAACAATAGTGGAAGTGAATGACCTCCACTACTGCCTATTCTATTTTTTTTTTTGCATACTTTAATTAAAAATCTATTCTTTTTCTTTTCTCCCCAATTGATATTACCTTTTTAATTTATTACATTTTTATTTTCAAATAGTATTATTACTACCACTACTATTTTACCTTTTTTTTTTTTTTAAAGTGTAATTTTATTTGCTCTTAATTTTACTTTGGGATTAGAGTTCTACATTCTATTTCCATCTTTCCTTTAGCATAATTTTACTCTATCTCAACTCTACCTTTATGTCAACATTCTTTTCCAAACTTTCCATATTTTGTTGTCTTCTTTCTCTTTCCCTTTTCCAACTTTAGATTCTCCCTATTCTTTCTCTTTACCTGGTTAAAATTTTACCCCACATATATATCTAATTTCAAATCCCCTATTCCAAGTCCATATAAACCTCTCTCTTCTTGTCTTCACTATCCAAAAATATTGCTTTTCTCTAGGTTCTTTTGTTGTTTTCCTGAACGGTGATTATATCGATTTTTTGTACTTTTTGTGAGATTGTTTTTGCTTATTCTACCTCTTTTACGTTGCTTTTTGTTTGCTTTGTCTTGGTTTGTTTTTTACCTCTCTTTTTCCTCGCCTCCCTTGATATTGGTAGTTATTTGTAGTTTGTATTAATCTCCAGGTTCATGTTGTCGGCATTTCTTGGGATTAGTGGCTGTTCTATTGGAGTTTCCTCCTCACATCTATAACTTGTTCCCCTTTTCTCTCCTGTTCTCTTTCTTTTGTCTCTGAATTAATTTTTTTCTCTTTCTCCTCTCTTCTTTTTCTTCTTTATTTATTTTTATTTTTTGTTTATTTTATTTTTTTTTATTTTTTCTCCCTTCTCCCAATTTGATTTTGACACTTCTTTCTTTTATTTTTGTCCTCATTTTTCACTTCTTCTTTCTCTACTTGCCCCTAATTTGTCTTTATTGGTGGTCACCTTACTTGTGGTTATTAACCTTGTGAATACATTTCTGTTCAGACTCTTGGTCATGTTACAGTTTTTGCCTTTAAATCAATGTAGGAGAGAGAACTACATAACCAGACACACGGAGAAGAAAGACCATGGGCAGACGAAGAAACAGCCCGCATATGACAGAAAATCAGGTATCACCAGAAAAGGAAGTAAATGAAATAGAAGAAGAATTAGACCTGCCAGAGAAAGAGTTCAGAAAATGGTCATAAGGTGGCTGAAAATAATGGAAGACAAAATTGATAATGTGAGTAAGAGCCAAGAGGAAAAGAAGAATAACCAAGAGGATATGAAGAAAAGCCAAGACAAAATGAAGAAGAAGCATAAAGAAATGCAGAATAACCAAGAAGAATTGAAAAATGACATCACTGCTCTAAAGAACTCAATAGAAAGCATCAAAAGTAGACTAGAAGAAGCAGAGGACCACATCAGTGAACTAGAAGACAAGGTAGGAAAAAATGCCCAAATCCAGCAGCTTCTAGGAAAAAAAAATTAAAAAGCAAGAGGAGAACCTAAGGGAACTTTGGGATAACATGAAACAAAACAACATCCGCATAATTGTGGTCCCAGAAAGAGTGGAAACTGAGCAAGGAATAGAAAATCTGTTTGAAGAAATAATGACAGAAAACTTCCCCGATATAGGAAAGAAAAAACCCACACAAATCCAAGAAGCTCACAGAGTCCCAAGCCAAATGAACCCCAGAAAACTGACACCAAGGCACAATATAATTAAATTGGCAAACACCAAGGACAAAGTAAGAATCTTAAAAGTGGCCAGAGACAAACAGAAAGTTACCTACAAAAGAACACCCATGAGACTAGCTACTGATTTCTCAACAGAAAATCATCAGGCCAGAAGGAAATGGAATAAAACATACAAAGTCATGAATAGGAAGGGTCGGAATCCAACAATACTGTACCCTGCAAGGCTTTCAATCAAAATTGAAGGTGAAATCAGGAGCTTCACAGACAAAAAAGGACTGAGGGAATATATTACCACCAAACCAGCAATGGAAGAAATGTTAAAAGGTCTGCTGTAAAAAAAAAAAAAAAGAAAGAAAGAAAGAAAGAAAGAAATAGGAAGCAAAGAAGTAACTAGAGGGCAAAGATTAAAAATGGCGACAGATAAGTACCTATCAATAATAACTTTAAATGTAAATGGATTAAATGCTCCAATCAAAAGACATAGGGTAACCGATTGGATAAGAAAACATGATCTATATAACTGCTGTCACCAAGAAACATACCTCAGAAAAAGAGATTAAAGGTGAAGGGATGGAAGATGGTATTTCAGGAAAATGGAAATGAAAAAAAAAAAAAAAGCTGAGGTTGCAATACTTATATCTGACAAATTAGATCTCAAAGTGAGGGACATAACAAGAGATAAAGAAGACCACTTCATAATTCTAAAGGGAACAATTCAACAAAAAGAAATAACTCTGCTAAATATATATGTACCCAATATAGGAGTACCTAAATACTTAAAAAAAATCCTGGAGAATATTAAGGGAAAGATTGACAGCAATACAATAATAATGGGAGAGTTCAATACTCCACTGTCACCACTGGACAAATCCTCTAAACAAAAAATCAGCAAGGAAACAAAAATCCTAAATGATTTCACTAGACCAAATGGACTTAATTGACATCTTTAGAACATTTCACCCCAAAGCCAAAGAATATACATTCTTCTCCAGTGCACATAGGTCATTTTCCAAATAGATCATACGTTGAGTCATAGGAAAAGTCTCTTCAAATTCAAGAAGATATAAATCATATCAAGCATTTTCTCAGGTCACAGTGGCAAAAAACTGGAAATCAACTATAAAAATAACAATGCAAAGAAATCAAACACTTGGAGACTAAACAGCGTGCTATTAAACAATGCCTGGGTAACCAGAGAAATCAAAGAAGAAATTAAAAACATCATGGCAACAAATGACAAGGACAATACAACAATACAAAATGTGTGGGACACAGTGAAAGCAGTCTTGAGAGGGAAGTTCATAGCTTACAAGCCTACTGCAAAAAAACAGGAAACAAAGGTAATAAATTTCCTAAGATTACAACTCAAAGACCTAGAAAGAGAGCAAGAAAAGCCCAATGTATGCAGAAGGAAGGAAATAGTAAAGATCAGAGTGAAAATAAACAACATGGAGACCAAAGAAACAATTCAAAAGAAACAAAACCAAGAGCTGGTTCTTTGAAAGGATAAACAAGATGATGGGCCTCTAGCCAGCTCACCAAGCAAAGAGAGAAGACCCAAATAAACAAAATCAGAAATAAAAGAGGAGAAATAACAACAGATCCCGCCGAAATACAAAAGATTGTTAAAAAATACTATGAACAGCTCTATTCCAACAAATTGGACAACCTGCAAGATATGGACATATCCTAGAAAAACATAACCTTGCAAAACTCAATTAGGAAGAATCTAAATAGCTCAATAGTCCAATAAATATGGAAGAAATTGAAGCAGTCTTCAAAAAGCTTCCAGCAAATAAAAGCCCAGGACCAGATGGATACATGAAAGAGTTTTACCAAACATTCAAGGAAGAATTAAAACCTATCCTCCTCAGACTCTTCAAAAATATTCAAGAAGAAGGAACACTACCAAACACCTTCTATGAGCCAGCATCACCCTAATACCAAAACCAGATAAAGACAACACAATAAAAGTGAATTTCAGGCCAATATCTCTCATGATCATAGATGCCAAAATCCTCAACAAAATTCTAGCAAATCAGATCCTGCAGTACGTCAGAAAGATCATACACCATGACGACGTAGGATTCATCCCAGGAATGCAAGGATGGTACAATATCCACAAATCAATAAACGTGATACATCAAATAAACAAATTGAGATATAAAAATCACATAGTCATATCAATTGATGGAGAAAAGGCATTTGACAAAATCCAACACCCTTTCATAATAAAAACTCTCAGCAAAGTGGGAATAGAAGGATCATACCTCAACATCATAAAAGCCATATAAGATAAACCCACAGCTAACATCATACTCAATGGGCAAAACTAAAACCATTTTCCCGAACAACAGGAACAAGATAGGGATGCCTACTCTCACCTTTCCTGTTCAACATAGTACTGGAATTATTAGCCATTGCAATTAGACAAGAAGAAGAAATAAAAGGCATCCAAATTGGAAAAGAAGAAGTAAAGCTATCCTTATTTGCAGATGACATGATACTGTACATAAAAAAACCCAAAGGACTCCATTCCAAAACCTATTGACTTAATAAATGAATTTGGCAATGTAGCAGGATACTAAATTAATGCCAAGAAATCTGTGGCATTTCTATACACTAATAGTGAAATTATAGAAAGAGAGACTAAACAAGCAATCCCATTTACCATCGCACCAAAAAAATTAAGATACCTAGGAATAAATCTAACTAAGGATGTAAAAGACCTATATGTAGTTACAGGACACTGAAAAAAGAGATAGAGGAAGACGTAAACAGATGGAAGACCATACCATACTCATGGATCAGAGATTCAACATCATTAAAATGTTCATACTACTCAAAGCAATCAAAATGCACTACCCATTAAAATACCAATGATGTATTTCACAGACCTAGAAAGAACTCTTCAAAGATTCATCTGGAACAAAAAAAGATGGCGAATAGCCACAGCAATCCTGAGAAAGAAGAATAAAATAGGTGGAATCTCAATACCAGATTATAAGCTATATTACAAAGCAACTGTCCTCAAAACAGCCTGGTACTGGCACAAGAACAGACATATAGACCAATGGAATAGAATAGAGAACCTAAAATTGACCCAAACCACTATGCTCAATTAATTTTTGACAAAGGAGGCATGAACATACAATGGAGCTAAAAGAGTCTCTTCAATAAATGGTGTTGGAAAAATTGGACAGATACATGCAAACAAATAAAACTGAACCACCAGCTTATACCAAGTAAAAAAATAAGCTAAAAATGGATACAGGACTTAAACATTAGATGGGAAACCATAAAAATACTAGAGGAATCCACAGGCAGCACAATCTCAGACATATGCCGAAAGAACTTCTTCACTGATACTGCTCCTAGGGCAATGGAAGCTAAAGAGAAAATAAACAAATGGGACTACATCAAAATAAAAAGCTTTTGCACAGGAAAGGAAAACAACAAAACAACAAGAAAGATCACTGTATGGGAGAACATATTTGCAAATGTTATCACTGGTAATGGTTTAATTTCCAACATCTGCAGCTAACTTATACAACTTAATAAAAGGAAGATAAATGATCCAATAAAAAAAATGGGCAACGGACCTAAATAGAACCTTTTTGAAAGACGAAAGAAGGAAAGCCAAGAGATACATGAAAACATGTTTCAAAGTCACTAATAATTGGAGGGATGCAAATCAAAACAACAATGCGATATCATCTCACACCTGTAAGAATGGCATTCATCAACAAATCAACAAATGACAAATGTTGGCGAGGATTCGGAGAAAAAGGAACCCTTGTGCACTGTTGGTGGGAATGCAGACTGGTCCAGCCACTGTGGAGAACAGTATGGAGTTTCCTCAAAAAACTAAAAATGGATCTCTCATTTGACCCAGCAATCCCACTCAGGAATATATCCTAAGAAATTACAAACACCAATCAGAAAGGATTTATGCACCCCTATGTTCATAGCAGCACAATTTACAATAGCTACAATTTGGAAATAGCCTAGGTCCCTGTCAGCTGATGAGTGGATCAGAAAACTGTGGTACATCTATATCTACACAATGGAGTTCTATGCTGCCATTAAAAAGAAGGAATTCTTACAATTTGCAGCAACCTGGAGAGAAAGACCACATGATATCACTCATTTGTGGATAATAAAGAACATTATAAACTGATGAACAAAAGGATAGATACAGAAGCAGTAAAGCATCAAATATACTCAAATTATAGCAGGAAGATGAAGGAGAGGTAGGGTAGATAAGAGATCAACTAAAGGACTTATATGCATGCATATAAGCATAACCAATGAACAGAAGACACTGGGGAGTTGGAGTATGCCTGGGAGGGAGGGGGCGATGGGAAGATATGTGTATATGTAACACAATAAAAAAATGAAAAAAAAATAAGTGAACTGCCATTTAGTGTTCTCCTCCATTCTTTTTCTTTTTATGTGTTTTATATACATTGACTGTCTTTACTTACTAATGATAATAAACAAATAATTTCTAGGACTAACATTTGAGCACATTTTAAAGTGAGCAACATCAAAAATTCCTACTGAGCAATGTGGTTGTTCTGGATCAGGAAAGTTACTAAAATATTTTCTGGGTGGACACACATCTTATTTTCTTACTTTAGATAGTAGACATTTTGCCTTGTAAACTAAGTATTTAGGCATCCTTTAATGAGCATTTGTGACATGACAAGAACTTAGCAAAGAATATGGATCATTATTTTATTTCATTTTATATTATAATTATAAGTCCTATTATTTTACAAGGGATTAGAAGGGTAGTGAGTAACTTCCTGATGGTCACAGTTGGTTAGTGGCTAAGAGCCTATACTCCAGAGTGAATCTGTTTTTAAATGCTTTTCTTGTGGGAGATCATCACCACATGGACATCTAATTTAATCCTGAGGTATAGAGACAACTGAAATAATTTGAAAATATCCATTAAGACCAAGAGGAAATCCATTTGTGAAGGTTTTATTTTCATTCTCCAATGTATGATACTCTAACAGACAAAGGAAGTTATGACAAGGAAGCTGGCCCTGCTCTAAGAAAACTGAGAAATTGAGAAGCAAAGTTTCATCTGTAAGTGGCAATAACATCACAATTAAGTTCTTCATAGCTCATATTTAAAAGAGCATTCCCAGACTAATAGCATGTGTTTGTTTTTTCTTTGTAGAAGAGAGCTATGTGTGACCCTGGGAACAGAAGTAATAAATCTATAATAATAAAAGCATAATATGCTAATTAGAAAAAAATGACCTTATGGATGACCAGAACTGCAAGGGAAGCCTGTGTCCCAGGTGATGGAGGGAAGCCTGGGTCCCGGGTGCCAGAGGGAAACTGGTGCCAGCAGCTGGGGGAAGAAAGGCCTACACTTGACCAAATTTTGTGCATCGGGCCTCTAGTACTATATAATGGAACAGATTTTTGTTGTTTTAATCCAAAGCGATAATAGAAACCAAAGAAGTTTGCAGAGTGTATTTAAACATTTATTTTCACATATAAGGTAAATAATAGCCAATAGATGGTAAAGAAGTTAAAATTAGGAGTCATGATTTTCTATGGAGCTGAAAAGAGAATATAGAAATGGCCTTTATGTAAAGAACACATTAAGTATTAGGAGAAGACCCAGAAAATTTTGGTAGAGTTCTTGTGGTAAGATTCTAAATTTTATGCATATGCCAATGTTATGTTTATGAGGTGTATCAAGTCAAGATCCTCTATAAATTGTTTCTGGATCTGGTCACCTATCTGATTATTCCAATTTTTAAAATCTTTGCTAAGTTGATTACACCTCAATGCATTAGTATATTTTTCTAATATATTCTAGTTTATGTTTACAGTTTACCAATTTGTGTAGGCATTGCACAGGTGAACATGAAAAGTACTTAAAAGGAATTGCCCACTTAATTCCCAAAGAATATTTAAAAATATATATATTTTTTATTGATCTCAGAAAGGGAGAGAGAGAAAGACAGAGAGAGAGAGAGAGAGAGAGAGAGAGAGAGAGAAATGAAATGATGAGAGAGAATCATCAATTGGCTGCCTCCTGCACACACCGTACTGGGAAATGAACCTGCAACCCAGGCATATGCCCTTGACCAGAATCAAACCCTGGGCCCTGCAGGCTGACCTCTATTCACTGAGCCAAAACAGCTAGGGCAACAATCTTGAATAATCTGTTTTAATCACCAGGAAATTTTGAGTATCTGAGAAACAGTGAACATTCCTGAGAATTTATTTTGCATACACCAAACATTTATTTTGTTCCTCTTTTTTGTACAAAAGATATTTCTATAAGATTCAGGGAATACAAAGATGTAAAAGATAAGGTCCATGACCTTCAGCTAAATCACTTAGCAAGCAGGATTAAAAGAAATAATGTTCAAATCATCTGGGTTTTTCTTATAAGTAAAGGTGACAATGACAACAGGATAGAATCCCAAATAGCTCTTGAAGAATGAAGTAAAAGAGGGAAGCCACAGGCATTTGGGCAGAAGGTGCTCCTAGTAAAACACAAAACAATTTCATATAGTCATGGATGTTTGGAAAGTGAAAGCAGCAGACAAACCACTCTGTGTGTCATCATCTGAGATGCATTAGCTCAATTAAAAAAATAAAATAAACTGTCATGCAGCCTCAGGGACAGATCCATAAAAGAGAAAACTAAAATAGGCAGTAGTTTATAGCTTCTCAAATCCTGTTTGGGGAGAAAGGAAAAAGGATTGAAAAAAGGCCATACATCAGCATGTATGAAAGGGCATCCGATATGTTTTTGTCAAATTCCTAATAAAAATGATAGTGCCAACAATTGCTAAGAAAAGTAAAAGATAAATCAGTTTTTCATATGAAAAGTGCTGGACATTGGCCTGTTAAGCTTCATCAAAGTTTGTCTGCGGGTTGTACTGTGAATGACAGTCTGATCTTTGAATGTTAAGGACTGACTTTACCACAGAGGTCTAGAATGGGCAAAAAAATTATCTCTTTTGTTTTCTGAAAACATTTTGCTATCTCTGTTCTATGATAGCCCAATGAAAAAGATGGCATTTTTCTAAAAATGTATTTATCAGGTAAATATTACTAGGGTTTTTAGTGATTGTCTTATCAAGTGTTCTGAATTCATTAAGGACATTTTTATTTCAATATTGGATATCTGAGAAAGAGAATGTAATTATATGTCATACACACACACACATACACACACACACACACACACACATATGTACACACACATACACATACACTCAGGCCCAGTGCACAAAATTTGTGCCCGGAGGGGGGTGTCTCTCAGCCCTGGCTACACCCTCTCCAATCCAGGACCTCTCAAGCGATGTCTGACTGCTGGTCCCTGGGATTGCACCTAAACTAGCAGTTGAACAACCCTTTCACAATCCAGGACTGCTGGCTTCTAACCACTTACCTGCCTGATTGCCGCTAACTGCTTCTGCCTGCCAGCCTGTTCACTATCTAACCACTCCCCTGTAGGCCTGATAAATGCCTAACTGGTCCCCTGCTGGCCTGATCACCTACAACTACTTTCCTCTGCCATGATCTGCCTAATTCACTGGGTCCTACCTTCTCTATACAAGGTGGTGGAGACACTGGGACCAGCCTCAGCCCCTTGGCACTGTGCAGAACCCCAGGACCCCCAGTCCTCAGTGCATGAAGTGGCCACCGAACCCCACATCCGATGTGTTTATGGCCATCTTATGGCAGTGATCTTTGTAGTGGTCATCTTGTGATGACATTGTGCAGGAGGGTGTGACACCATCTAGGCTTTTAGTAGTAGAGATATATACATAGATACAATTCATTATTAATTTTTGCATAAATAAAAGGAATTTGTTCTTAAAATTAAAAATATGAGCATCACCAAAACTGATTTGGCTCAGTGGATAGAGCGTTGGCCTACGGACTGAAAGATCCCAGGTTCGATTCCAGTCAAGGGCATGTATCTTGGTTGTGGGCACATCCCCAGTAAAGGACATGCAGGAGACATCTAATTGATGTCTCTCTCTCATCGATGTTTCTGAGTCTCTATCCCTCTCCCTTCCTCTTTCTAAAAAATCAATAAAAATATATTTTAAACAACAACAACAACAAAACAAACAAACAAACAAAAAAACATGAGCACATGAGCATCATGCAATAAAAAGGTCTGTTTTTGGAATCTTTTGTTTCTAAATCCCAGAATTCTATTAAAATTCATTTAAAGGGGGAAAAATAAAAAGAGTGATAAAGGAAGAACAGAGGAAAGAGAGGTGGGAGGAAGAATTGAACAAAAAAAGATAAATATGGGAGTAAAAGTAAAATATAGAAATAAACAACAGAAAGGAGAAACCAGCATGGCAGCATAGATGAACACCTAAGCTGCTGCCTTGCACAACAATTTCAAAATTAAAACTAAATGACAAAACTAATGCCATCCAGAACCACAAGAAAGCTGGCTGAGTGAAAATTCTACAACTAGAAGTAAAGAGAGGAACTCACAAAGACTCAGAGGAGCTGTAAAAAGCGAGGTACAGAGACATGCTCATGGAGAAGATGGGCAGAGGAGGGTCTAGATGACTTCCTCTAGCAGGAGGGAAAAGGAAAATCCCAACTGCACTGAACCCCAGATCCCGGTGAGATGCATAGGGGAAATCTGTACTGTTGTGAAAAGGAAGAAGTGCAAAGAAACTTAGGGGAGCCATGAAAGACAGAATTCTGGGGGCTCGCAAAAGTACATGCAAAAGTGTGCACAGAAGTGTGCACACAGAGCGCTGACTGCTGATTGTGCTTGGCTTTCTCTAATGGGAGGAAAACAAAAACTGACAACAGTACTGAAATCCAGGTCCAACTGGACCCAATTTTGGGTGAGACTCTGGGCACCCAGATGCATATGGATCCCTGGAGTGCACGGAAACTCAGGGTAACAGAAAGGCAAAGTTCCAGAAGCTCACATTCACCCGGAAGGCAAAGGTCTAGAGGCAAGCCTGCATGTGCAGACATAGCTGATCTTCACAACCAATTGGCTTGGAGGTCAATCCCTTCCAGTAATACCAACAACAATCAAGAATTAACTACAACAAGACTGTATACAGAGTTCACAAAGGGGTACACCAAGAGTGTGCACCTCAGGTAACTGGGGAGGCAGAGCTACTGGGTCACATAGGACACCTAGCACACAAAGCTACTCTACCAACTCAGGGAAGCAAAGAAAATATGTGGAGACAAAAGAACAGATCAAAAATGAAAGAAATGGAGGAAAATAAACGACTGGATATAGAGTTCAAAACCATAGTTATAATGTTCTTTAAGGATTTCCTAGAAAAAATGGATAAATTTAGCGAGACTCAAGAGGAGATGAAAAAGAATCAATTAGAAATTAAACATATACTAACTGAAATAAAAAATATTGTACAGAAACCTAACGGTAGACTAGAGGATTGCAAGAATCAAGTCAAAGATTTGAAATACAAAGAAACAAAAAATACTCAACTGGAAAATCAAAAAGAAAAAAGAATCCAAAAATGTGAAGATAGCCAAAACCAGTTTGGCTCAGTGGATAGATCGTCAGCCTGCAAACTGAGGGGTCCCAGGTTCAATTCTGGTCAGAGGCATGTACTTTGCTTGCGGGCACATCTCTGGCCTTATTTGGATCAGGTAACTCACATTCTTCTTTCAAAATTGCCCAAGAATTTTAAGGGTTATGGTTGTCAAGAGTCACATTGCATTGTGGAAAAAGTTATCAGAGAAAAAGAAGTAAGCTCTGTACTAAATGAACAATTTAAACTAGAAATTTTTAGTAATTCCATTCTTATATGTGAAATGAAAGCTCTCTCTCTCTCTCTCTCTCTCTCTCTCTCTCTCTCTCTCACACACACACACACACACACACACACATATATATATATATATGAAGTATAATATGGTGAAAAGAGAAAAGAGACCAGGTTCTTTATTAGTCCCCTATTAAATTATTTGTTGGTGTTGTAGGCAGTCAATTTCTTTTAAAGTGATTTAAAAAAAATATTTTGCATTTATACACAAAATTCCACCTCTAATGGTCTTTATTTATTTCTATAGATCCAGATTTTTTTTCTGGTTTAATATGTCTTTTACATGTATAATTTGACATTATTAGTGTAGACATGCTTATGATAAATTATTTTAGCATTTGTTTTTCTTGAAACATTAATTTCATCTTTGTTTTCAAAAGCTTTTTCTGCTGGCTATATTTTCAGTCCACAACTTTCATTTTTATTTATTGTAATGCATTAAAGAGAAGGTTTTTTTGTTTGTTTGTTTGTTTTGTTTGTTTTTTTCCCCAAAAAGAAAGTCTATTGTAAGTTTTACATTAGTTATATATTTCCCCTCCTCTTGATGCTTTAAGACTTTCACCTTTATTACTGGTTTGAACAGTTGTATTATAAAGTATTTTATTATAGTTTTCTTCAATATTTTATTGTATTTTATTAAGTTTCTTAAATTTATAAATTTTTGTTTTCCATCAAATTTTCTAAAGGAAATTATAAATTTATTTATTTTTTATTTTTTGAAAAAACAGATCTATGTACACTAAATATCCTTGAATTTTATGCAAGTTTACAGATTCATTACTTTTTTTTAATTTTTACTCTGTGTGTTTTTATTTTGGATACCATTGTTGTATTAAAATTCACTAATTTTTGGTAGTGTCTAATCCAACATTAACTCTTCCAATTTTGGGCTATGTTAGATGCTTTATTTTTCATTTTGAAAATTTTGATTTTTAAAATATATTCTTAGTTTAACTCACATAGTCTTTTACCTCTACCTCTGTAGCCATATAGAAGAAAGTTTAAAAAAGCATTTTAATGCCATTAACCATCAATTTTATTTTTATGTAATTTCTCAATTTGTTTCTAGTATTATTATTTTGTTTCTCACTTTGTTTCTAGTTTTCTCCTTATTATGAAAGATATATTCTTGCTTTATTGAATGTTTGTTAAGTTTTGACTGATTGCTGTGCATTTTAATTTTATCTTGTATGCTGGGTTTTCCTCCATATCTGTACTATTAAATTATCTTGAACTCGTTTTGAAACATGATTAAGGTAATTGCAAATAATTTCACTATTTCAAGGCTTACAGTTTTGTTTTGTTTTGTTTTGTTGTAACCAGAGCTGTCTTTACATAAGATTAGTTTTATTCATGTTTTGGTGGCACTTCTGAGTTTACAACCTGATATATTATGAATTTTCAGCTTCTTACTTAGAATGAAGTGAGCATAAATATTCCTGGTCTTATAAATTATAAGTATTCTTGTTTCTGCTATTGGAAAACACTTTTCTTGGCTTTGGGTAATTAATTGGCATGCATGGGCTGATCAAGACCAAGATGGAGATTTAAGTGGGCATCCACTACAGATGTCTGGAATTAGCTTTCTTTCAGTATCTCTTTCCTATTTGGTGCTCTTCCCTCTGCAATCTAGCCATCTTGACTTCCACAACCTCCCATTTCCATCTCCTTTACGGAGAAATGCTGCCAGACCTTACCTGAATTCTCCTTTCCTATGCCATAGCCTGAAAATTTAATTAGTATTATGGCAAAATCACAGGGCTCATCTTATTGAGTTCTCCTTTCTCAGGTATCAATGTCCCATAATGCTTGATGTCCAATGAGTGAAAACCATTCATTTATGTATTTAGTTCATAATTTACTTGTTTCATGTGGAAAGGTATCTCCATTCCCTGTCACTCCATCTGGTTCAAAGACACATTCAAGGTTATTATCCTTTATATTAATTCAGGGTTTCTTCTTTAGAAATACTAGTATATAGTCTGTCAAAGGATAAATATTATATATTAAGATAAATAATAAGCAGAAGTTAAGATAAAAATGTCTAGATTAGTTATTCTGGATTCTTCAATTCAAATATCATAGTATTTATGAATTCCATAATGATAGATACTTCATCTTAGGAATAATTCTGAGTAAATTTATGAATAAAAAATATTTTATTTCCATTTTTCCAATTGAAAATTTTTATTTTAAATTATTTTGTGTGGGGTAAGTAACAAATCAATTATATCAAATTGCTACAAATTAATCGATGGTTACATATTATAGCAAACAAAATTCTATAGGGATATGTATATGTTTAATAGTTAGGCAGCATATGAGGTGATAAGTAAAGCTTTCTTAAGCTCTGGGTGTCCTTGTAGCATCAAAATAGTTTAGTAGGAATGTTTATATATTTGTTTGGAGGATATTAGGATAGCTTACAAGTTTTTGGTAGTATTAATAAATAGATAAAGTTTTTTTTTTTAGTATGTGGAAATGTCAAAAAGAGTTAAAAAGATATTTTTCATCACCATATATTTCGATTTTTGACTTTGGGTAGGTAATAAACTCACAATGCAATATACAGATTATGTATATTGTTATAGAATAATATACCTGAAACCTATAAAATTTTATTAACAAATGTCACCCCAATATATTTAAATAGAAGGCTGGTGCATTAAATTCATGCACAGGGGTGTGTGTTCCTCAGCCCACTTCTGGTAGGATCGGGCCTAAAAGGACAGTCTGACATCTCTCTCACATTCCAGGACAACTGACTCCCAACTATTCACCTGTCTGCCTTTCTGATTGTGCCTAATCGCTTCTGCCTGCCAGCCTGATCACTCCCGAACCACTCCCCTGCCAGGCTGATTAATGCCTAATTGCTTCTCTGCCAGCCTGATTGCTCCTAACTGCCCTCCCCTCTAAGCCTGGTTCCCCTTCAACTGCCCTTCCCTGCAGGCCTGGTTCCCCCTCAACTGCCCTTCCTTGCAGGCCCAGTCCCCCCCAACTTTCCTCCTTTGCCAGCGTGGTCACTCCCAACTTCCCTCCCTTGCAGGCCTGGTCACTCCCATCTACACTCTCCTGCTGTCCTGAATACCCACAACTGCCCTTCATTGCAGGCCTAGTTCTTCCCAACTGCCCTCCCCTGCTGGTCATCTTGTGTCCACATTAGGGCATCCATCTTTGACCACATGGGGCAACCATCTTGTGTGTTGGAGTGATGTTAAATTTTTATATTAATCTTTTTTTAGATAGGATAAAGTGGAAAGAATAAGAGTAAAAGAGAGAATAAGGATGAGATCTAATGATGTGATCCTAGACTAGTGGTCAGCAAACCGCAGCTAGCAATACACATGCAGTTCTTTGGCTCTTCCACAAAATACCATGGCCTGGGTGAGTCTATTTTGAAGAAGTTTAAGTTTGAAAAATTTAGCTTTCAAAAGAAATTTCAATCGTTGTACTATTCACTAATGAGTTTGCTGACCACTGTCGTAGACAATTCAACTACAGAGGAACCAATTAAAAACATGAATCTATAATAATAAAAGCGTAATATGCTAATTAGACCAGACATCCTTCCAGACAACCTTTCAGATGAAGCCGGGACTGTGAGGAAAGCCCAGGTCCCAGGTGCCAGAGGGAAGCTGGTGCCACCAGCCAGGGGAAGAAAAGCCTATACTTGCATAAATTTTATGCTTTGGGGCATAAAAGAGAAAATGAGATATTTGCAAAGATTTATTGCATTGTTGACTTACATACAATAATTATTTTCTCTACATAAGTTGACAGCCAATATGTGGGTTTTTGTTTGTTTTTTACTTTATAAGGGAAAACATTTTTTTTTATTTCTAGATTTTCATATATAAGACAAAGTCACCTGTTTTAAAAGTATTACCATCTACAACTTTATTTTGAGAAAAATTCATATTATTTAAATTGACCTAAAAATAAAGAAGGTGCAGATTATTTAGCACACCACCACATAGTTGGAGACTTTTATCTTAGTCTGGAGTATACAGTTTAATAAATTCTTACTGAGTTCTTATTCTAATCCAGTCACTATTTTAGGGACCCAAACACATCAGTGAATAAGGAAAAAATAAATATCTGAACTAATGAATTCAGGCCACATTACATAATTCTCAGGGCTCAATGAAAAATAAAAATGCATGGTCTCTTGTTATTCATTCATTCATTCATTCATTCATTCATTCATTTTAATTGCAAGGTGGTGAAAACCGAGGATTTTAAACCAGCGAATTTCGGCTGGTGTGCTGCAAGCATTTTTAAAACATGCAATACCTGAGTTTTAAATCAGGGACAATGACCTTTTTACCCTTCGATTGAAAAATAAAACAAACACAAAAATACAAAGCACAGCAGCCAATATAACAATAGTGGTCTGTTGTGAATGAATCAAAATTATACCTATTTTTTTGTCAAGTCAGCAAAACTATAATACATTTTGGTGTGCTGTAGATTTTTAGTAATTAGTTTATGTGTGCCATGCAATGAAAAAGGTTAAAAATCACTGCTTTAAAGTAAAAGCATGGATCTTCTTAGCACAGAACTCTGTAATTTCACAGATTACTCATCCATAAAGCCAGCTCAGAGTGAATTTTAAATTCTGTGAGAAGAAATATATGATGTATAGTTTAAAATAAACTCCAATTGTATTTTAAAACCTTCTGTATTGTATCTTTAGATTGAAGACGATTATTACATAAAAGATAGTCTTTTCTTTCAAATGCCTTGAAAATATATTCTATTGGAACATTAATTTGAGTATTTCAATATATTTCCATAATATCGATGAAGAATAAACACTTATCAATATTTAAAATAATCTGCAAAAATTTTAGAAAACATTATTTTAATCTGTTACACTGTACACACTTACAGTAAATATCACCTTTCCACTTTGGGTCTGCATTTTGTGAGTTGGATTTCTAATAACTAGATCAGTACCCAGTTGAATATGCTGTGTCACTTTTTCAAGTATCTACAAACAATCCAACTATAGATTCTAGAAACCTATAAGTGTTTAGTGTTTCTGTGCAATAATTATACAATGAGTTTTACCTTATTTTATTAAATTTAATTTCATATGATAACTTAACACATGTACCTTAGTTAAAAGTGGAAGTTATTATTTATATTGCATCTTATTCATATAGAATTACTATCAAAATATTATTCCAATATAGATATTACTTCTTCTAAAACCACATAAGAATATTTGCATTTTTAGCATTATCTTCCCCATTCACATGGGAAAAATATATTCTCTGTATATATTATTATTGTTGTTGTTTTAAGTCTCACCCAATGTGTTTATTGATTTTAAAGAGAGGAAGAGAGAGAGATAAATAAGGAGAGAAAGCAACAGAAAAATATTGATGCAAGAGAGAAACATCAATCTGGTTGCCTCTAGAACACACCCCAATGAGAAGCTGAACCTGCAACCCACGCATGTGTCCTAAACAAGAACTGAGCCCGTGGCCCTTCAATGTAAAGGATCAGGCTCCAACTGAGCTACACCAGTGTGGGCCTGGAAGATACATTTTCAATTTAGTAGTAGTATTATATGAGCTACTTTATTTATAAATTATTTTCCTAGAAAAGTTGGCAAAATACTTAAATGCAGTAGAGATATGACAAAAATTCAGAATGACTATTTAAGTTGAATTATATTTTTCAATTCAATTTTCTTATTTCAATGTAGTTACTTAACTTTTACTAATATCTCAACTCATATTTAACTTAAACACAATATTTATTATTTGATTTTCTGCTCTCTGGCGGTAGATTGTGTTTACTAGACATAAAACACTGAATATAATTTTTTATAAAATTAGTAATAATTATTACTAATAAAACGTTTATGGTTCCTGTATATAATTTGCAATCTGTTTTTAAAAATATTGGAGAAATTCATATCTTGATTTCCAAAGTGATGGGTTTTCTATTGTTGTTACATACTACTCTGAAGATTCAAAACTCAATATTTTAGTTGCTACTTTAAAGTTTCAGACTCAAGATACTTTATATAGATGATAACTGAACAAGGCTCTAATTTCCCTCATTTCCTCAGGGACAAGAAGAGTCTACAGAAATTTTGATTCAAGACTAGAAATATCAATATCCAGCTGCTTACAAATTCACAAGATATAGATATTTCAGCAGATATTTTCTGCCACAGTTGGAAAGGATAGAAAAGTTTGAAAAATACTAGATCTAAGAGACTTCTGAAGACATTCTAATGAGACCTCAATTTGTGGATCTAGTGTTCTTGACACCATGCTGAATTCCCATCCTTTTTGCTTCACTGGAAATGAATTATGTATGTGTTCAGCTGTCAGCTCATCCTTTCATCCTATATGGTGTGTGTGTGTGTGTGTGTGTGTGTGCGCATGTGCACAGCTACTATGTACCAGTTAGGATGCATGCAGATACTATGTACCAGCTAGCATAACAGCACCCTTTAGGGAGAAAATGTATTTAAAACATTTTACACAAAGGTGTGTGCAGGGTATAAAGAACAGCAAAAGATAGCATAGGGTGCTAGCAATATAAGGAGATATTTATCCATATTTAGATTTAAAAAAATGGAAAGGAAGAGAATGACTATCAGGATCTGA
>PVJN01018417.1:0-38979 GCA_004026805.1 Lasiurus borealis
GCAATGGACGGAGGGAATGGCAATGAACGGAGGGAATGGCAATGGACAGAGGGAACTGCAATGAACGGAGGGAATGGCAATGGACGGAGGGAATGGCAATGGATGGAGGGAATGGCAATGGACGGAGGGAACTGCAATGAACGGAGGGAATGGCAATGGACGGAGGGAACGGCAATGAACAGAGGGAATCGCAATGGACGGAGGGAATGGCAAGGAACGCAGGGAATGGCAATGGACGTCAGTGCCACCACGGGGCCAGGTCAGGGGCGTAGAGAGTGCAGGCTACTCACTAGGGCGCGCTGGGCCGGCTGCCGTAATTCTTGATGTTGGCGGCCGCGGTGATGCCGCAGACGATGATGGGGATGCCGCCCCCGATCAGGTAAAACCTGGGAAGAGGGAATAAAAGAAGCTACAGGTCATCATCCCGTGGATTAAGCTGGACACACATCTCAGCACAGTACCAGCCGTTCCTTAAAGGCTGTTATTCCGATGACACAGTTAGCTGAAGGTTAACTTTCAGAGGCTGCTGTGTGAGCAATGCTTTTTTTAAAAAGATTTTGTTTTGATTTCCTTCTTTCAAAGCCTGTGGTCCACCAAGGTTCTCAGTGGAGGAAAGCTGGTCACCTTCTGCCACCCAGTGGACAGACATGGTGACACAGCTACAGTATGGAGGGTTTCAGTCCATACTTTTTCTTTTAGGGGGAAAGGTTGTGTTTTTTTGGTTTTGTTATTGTTTTGTTTTTTAGATTCAGCTGGTGAGCTGGAGAGTTAGTCCATTACAAAATGGACTTGAAGGTTTCACTGTGCCATAGTGCAGCCAGAACACAGAATGACACATTATTTGTTTCAAATATATTTTTGTTTATTTCAGAGAGGAAGAGATTAGAAACATTAATGAGGAGAGAATCATTGAGCAGCTGCCTCCTGCATGCCCCACAGTGGGGATGGAGCCCACAACTCCGGGCATGTGTCCTGACCTGGTATCAAACCGTAACCTCCTGGTTCATAGGCCAACCACTGAGCCACACTGGCTGGGCTAAATTGTTTGTTAACTAGAGGCCCGGTGCATGAAATCAGTGCACTGGTAGGTCTCTAGTGCCTGCCGGCCCGGGCCTCCCTCCTTTCCCCAGGCTGGCCCTGTCCCCTGGTCGAACTCCCTGACAACTTGCAGTTGAGGGGACAATTTTCATACTATGCTTTTATTATATAGGACTAGAGGCCCGATGCATGAAGATTTGTGCAGGAATGGGCCTTCCTTTCCCTGGCTGCTGGCACTGCCTTTACTCAGGCCGAAGCCGCCTTTCTGTCTTCACTCTGGCCCAGAGCCGACTTTCCACCTTCCCAAGCAACTGCTCGGTGCCTGTGTATGCAAATTAACCCCCTAAGGCCCTTGGCAGACCCCTTCATTCTCGGGCATTCCAATTCACACTGAGTGGCCAGATTATGATGATATATAATATCTGAACATATAATAATCTGGCCACTCAGTGCACGAATTCATGCATCAGGCCTCTACCTCTAATACACAGTATACATTCACACACACACACACACACACACACACACACACACTGAGTGGCCAGATTATCATGCGTTCAGAGATCATAATAATCTGGCCACTCAATGTATGTTCCAGACCAACACACGGTCCTTTTAAAAAGCCACCTGGTACCGAAACTGGTGTGGCTCAGTGGATAGAGCATAGGCCTGCAGACGGAAAGGTCCCAAATTCGATTCCAATTCCGGTCAAGGGTATGTACCTTGGTTGCAGGCACATCCCCATCATCGATGTTTCTAACTCTCTATCCCTCATCCTTCCTCTCTGTAAAAAATAAATGAATAAAATATTTTTAAAAAGCCACCTGGTCAGGCTCTAGTCCCTTCGTTTAAAATGCTCCGCGCGCCACCCACATGTCACCAGGCAGCCAGGGGCCTGAAGCTCAGCATCACCCCGGACTCCTGCTCCTCTCCGCCATTCACTCTCCAGGGCCGTAGCCTCAGCGCATTCCTCGAGTCCCTCCCTCACCACCGAGTCCTGTATCTGAAGGCTCATCCCCACCCTCTGCCCCAGTCACTCACGAAGGCTCCTGCCGGCGGTCTAACAATCAATAATAGCCCCCAGGCTCCCGCTCAGAGCTGCTTGGCTTGCAATTTCAGAAACTACATCTCCCAGGCAGGTTTTTTATTAATCCTCACCTGAGGGTCTATTTTTCCATTGAGAAAGAGTGGAAGGGAGGGAGGCGGGGAGAAAGAAACATCCATGTGAGAGAGATACATTGACTGCTTACCTCCTGCACACTCCCTGACCAGGGTCCGGGAGCAAACCCGAAACCTAGGTATGTATCCTTGCCCAGGACACGAACCAGCGACCCTTCCGTTTTCAGGCCAGTGCTCTAACCACTGAGAACACCGACACCCTGGCCGGGGCTCGCAGCCGCTCTTCACAGCCACAGTCAGTCCCTCCCAGGCCGTCTGCTCACAAACTATAAGCTCCTTGAGGCGGGAGGGTTTCTCTGTCACATACAAACCCCGCACTGAACCACCTCAGAGACATGGATGGACTTTCACTCATCAAGCACGAGGGCGCCTGACGACTGTTTTATGATAATGAGTGATAGGGCCGTCACTCCAACACTGTGTTGTCTTTTGCGGAGAACAATAAAACGGATGCACACTGGAGCGGAGTAAAATCTGTGCGTGACCCAGGAAAATAAAAGCAGCTGCCTTCTCCCATGAACTCATTTCTTCCACACAACAGCTCTGCTGTGCTATCATCCCCACTTCATAGGTGAGCCAGAGAGGGTGAGAACCCTCGTGTGTTGCCCTGAAAAATAATCCCTGAGCTCCCAGTCTCCAGGTTTGACCTGCAGAGGGGTTCTCATGAAAAGGAACTTTGAGCAGCGGTCTAAATGCTCCTATTATTAACCGAGGTTCAGAAACGTCAATCAAGTTGATTTTCTTGAGATTGGAGAGCCATCCTTTTAGAATGAAATTTTGTTTTTTCCCTTCGAGATGTTAGCAATAGGATTTTATCTGTAATTAGAGGCCTAGTGCACAAAATTCGTGCATGAGGGTGTATGTCCCTCAGCCCAGCCTGCATCCTCTCCAATCTGGGACTCTTCAAGGGATGTCCGACTGCCTGTTTAGGCCCCATCCCGGTAGGGTGACCAGGACTGCTGGCTCCCAACTGCTCACCTTCCTGCCTTCCTGACTGCCCTCACAATCCAGGATTGTTACCAGCCCTCACTCACACTCGGGAAGCCCAGCCTCCAAGTCCATCCTTCTCCTTCCCACACTTCCCTCAGCAACGTGGCTGTGAAGGTGCTTCATTAAATAAACGTCACGGGTAGCCCTGTGCAGTAAATGAAGGGGTTGGTACCTGAGCATCGGTCTGGGCGGCGGAGGCAGCTCGTCGGGATCCTGGCATCGTTTCGCTTTCCGGGTGACCTGCTTGTAGATGTTGCGGGCTGTCACTCCCACCCAAAGCACGGTGGCCAGGGTGGAATAATGGAGGAGAATGCCAACCTAGAAAGGAGATGGAAACACACACATCAACTAAAAGAAGAAGAAAAAATAACCCCCATTCAGGCATAAAGCAGAGTAGCTGCTGGCAAGATGTATCAAAATGATTGGTGAGTAGCTTCCAAAAATCTGGTTCAAAAACAGGATGAAGGTGAGTTTTAATGGCGACTTCTTTGCCTGCTAAGGAAACTGAGGAAGCTCCCTCAGTGCCTATAGGAGGGGATTAGGCCTGACAACATACCAACAGCTGGATGGAGGATGCCACGGACTACATCTGATATCCAAGGTGATGCTTAATACAACCCAGAACTGGTTACCGGACAATTACAAGTCAAAGGCATGTTTCTCAGAGATGCAATGTTATAAGTTAGAGTTTGGTGTCTGGCCCATTTTTAAAAAATATATATATTTTATTGATTTTTCACAGAGAGGAAAGGAGAGGGACAGAGAGCTAGAAATATCGATGAGAGAGAAACATCAATCAGCTGCCTCCTGCACACTCCCCACTGGGGATGTGCCCGCAACCAAGGTACATGCCCTTGACCGAAATCGAACCTGGGACTTTTCAGTCCCCAGGGTGACGCTCTATCCACTGAGCCAAACCGGTTTCGGTGGTCTGGCCCATTTTAAGGAGGAACAGAGAGGGCAAGCTCACTAACTAGAGGGCAAAGTCACAGCATACAACATAAGCATTCGAGTAGAGACCCCAGTGCTAACTCAGAGCTTTTGTACACAACCATGGTGAGAGAGCAGTCCTGCATCATGCAGGTTAGCAGGATGAGATCTGGAGTCAAAACGTTTTGCCTGATCCTCCCCTCTTACCTGCCCTGACACCATAGCAAGTCACATGACATCTCAAGCATTGTTTTCCTTGTTTGTAAACTGAGAATAACAAGAAAGTACTGAGGTTTCCATTTGATGCGACAGAAAGCATTTAACACACTGCCGGGCACATGAGGAGCAACCAGCAAAAGAAAAGGTCTGTATTCTGATTATTATTTATTAGGGATGTATCTTTAAGAAGATGCTACTTGTCTGAAAGAACTTCCCTCTCTTGAACAATGGGGGATTATCAAAACCATCTCTAGGGGTTTTGTAGGAATTGAATGGGCAATTTTCTAGAACATAAGTGTTTAATGAGGAGTGGATAAGGGGCCCAGCTGATGTGGCTCAGGGACTGAGCACTGATCTAAGAACCAGAAGGTCACAGCTCGATTCCCAGTCAGGGCACATGCCTGGGTGGCAGACTTCTCCTCAGTAAGGGAAGTGCAGGAGGCAGTGGATTGATGATTCTCTCATCAATGGTATTTCTATCTCCCTCTCCCTCTCCCTTTTTCTCTTATATCAATAAAAAAAATACATATTTTAAAAAGAGTAGTTAAAACATGTAAATTATTACACTGAGTTTCTTCAAGGTAGATAATTCAGGGCATGTTTATGATACGACCTGTGTTTGAACCAACCCAGGTTAAGGACACAATTCTAAATGGAGATTTATATGAGGCTAAGAGAGTTTTAAAATCTATTATAAGAAAAATAAATGCATGTGTCATTGAAGCATTAAGGGCATAATTGAGCTCTCTTATCAGACTAATTACTTACTATCTGTTTGATCATTTCTTCTTATGTAACTATCCTAATAAAAGAGTAATATGCAAATTGACCATCACTCCAACACACAAGATGGCTGTCCTCATGTGGACACAAGATGGCCACCACAAGATGGCCAGCAGGGAAGGGTAGTTGGGAGGGACCAGGCCTGCAAGGGAGGGCAGTATAGGTGGCAATCAGGTCAGCAGGGGAGAGCAGTTGGGAGGGACCAGGCCTGCAAGGGATGGCAGTTGGGGTTATCAGGCCAGCAGAGGAGGGAAGTTGGGGGTGACCAGGCCTGCAGGGAAGGGTAGTTGGGGGGAATCTACGCCTGCAAGGGAAGACAGCTAGGGATGACCAGGCCTGCAGGGGAGGGCAGTTCTGGGCAAACAGGCTGGCAGAGTAGCAGTTAGGCATCAATAAGGCTGGCAGGGGAGTGATTAGAGGGTGATCACGCTGACAGGCAGAAGCAGTTAAGAGCAATCAGGAAGGCAGACAGGTGAGCAGTTGGGAGCCAGCAGTCCTGGTCACCCTACCGGGATCGGGCCTAAACAGGCAGTCGGACATCCCTTGAGGGGTCCCAGATTGAAGAGAGTGCAGGCTGGGCTGAGGGACATACACCCTCATGCACGAATTTCATGCACCGGGCCTCTAGTTATAGATAAAATCCTATTACTAACAATCTCCAGGGGAAAAAAATCTTTCATTCTAAAAGGATGGCTCTCCAATCTCAAGAAAACCAACTTGATTGATGTTACTGAACCTAGGTGAATAATAGGAGCTTTTAGACCGCTGCCCAAAGTTCCTTTAATGAGAACCCCTCTGCGGGTAAAACCTGGAGACTGGGAGCTCAGGGATTATTTTTCAGGGCAACACACTAGGGCTGTCAGTGTCCTCACGAGGACTGTTCAAGCGCTGAGGGTGGGTTCAGCGCGGCCAGAGAGGAAAGTCAGATATATTCTTCCCAGAAGCAAAGTGGCTCCTTGGTGCACGTTGGCTTCACTGATTGCACTCTAAAAGCCAAATTTACAGACAGAGTGGAATAAAAAGCATCACCTGGCGCTCTGAGTTATCTGGATTGCCCCCCAGATATTGCGAGCAAAAACAGTGTGACTTTGGTTCACAGGAACCAACATCTTCAAGACCAGCGGTTCTCAACCTGGGGGTCGCGACCCCTTTGGCGGTCGAACAACACCTTCACAGGGGTCGTCTAAGACCATTGCAAAACACAGATACGATTCATAACAGTAGCAAAATTACAGTTATGAAGTAGCAACAAAAATAATTTTATGATTGGGGGTCACCACAACATGAGGAACTGTATTAAAGGATCACGCCATTAGAAAGGTTGAGAACCACTGTTCAAGACAAATCGCTGACACTGACGGAATGACAGGAGCTACTATCACTGGAGTTTTCTCTGGTGCAGAGGTTGGAAGAATGAGACTGTCAAGAAATAAGGGATGTACAGTAAAAAGGGATGTAAAGTAATAAGTTAAAAAAGAGAAGTTCAAAAGATCTTCAACTCAGGGGGAAAAAGACGGGAACCTCTTTTTTACTAATGTATAATTGACATACAATATCCTATTTGTTTCAGGTGTATATTCCAGTGATTTGATAATTTTTTAAAAATACATTTTATTGATTTTTTTTACAGAGAGGAAGAGAGAGGGATAGAGTCAGAAACATCCATAAGAGAGAGACATCGATCAGCTGCTCCTTGCACGCCCCCCTACTGGGGATGTGCCCTCAACCAAGGTACATGCCCTTGACCGGAATCGAACCTGGGACCTTTCAGTCCGCAGACCTATGCTCTATCCACTGAGCCAAACCGGTTTCAGCTGATTTGACAATTTATACATATTAATAAATGATCCCCCTATAAGTCTAGTTAGCATATTCTTCCATACAGAGTTATTATAGCATTCACTACATTCTCTGTACTGTAAGTTACATCCCCGTGGCTTACTTATTTGATATCTGAATGTTTGTACCACTTCATCCCCTTCATCTATTTTGACTGCCCCCAAACCCCTCCCCTCTCTGGTAACTACCAGTTTGTTTCCTAAAAATTCCTAATTTTTGTATGGAAGCAGGAAAGACCCTGATAGCCATAGCAATCTTGAGAAACATGAGCAAAACTGAAGGTATCATTCTCCCTGATTTCAAACTATATTATAACACTAGAGTAATCCAATATGGTACTGGGATGGAAACCAACATAGAAATCAATGCAACTGACCAGAGAGCCCAGGATAAACCTATGTCTATCTGGTCAATTCATCTATGACAACGGAGGCAAAAATATACTGTGGGGAAAAGACAGTCTATTCAAGTGCTGGTGAGGATGTAGAGAAACAAAACCTTCAGACACCGTTAGTGGGAATACAGACTGGTGCAATCACTATGAAAACCAGTATACGTTTCCTCAACAAAATTAAAACTACTATACTGCTATAAACTACTATACCTCAAAACTACTCTACTATATGATCCAATAATTCCACTTCTGGGGTTTATTCAATGAAAATGAAAACACTAATTGGAAGAGATTTATGCACCCCTGTGTTCACTCCACATTATTTATAATAACCAAGATATGGAAGTAACCCAAGTGTCCATCAATAGATGAATGGATAAAGGTGTGTGTGGGGGGGGAGGATAATATTATTGTACTCTAATAATATTGAAATATATACAATTCAACATATACATATACATATGTATAATATAATATTTCTCAGCCAAAGAAAAAAAGTTTAACCTTGTTATTTGCTACCTGGGCAGATCTAGAGGGTATTCTGTTAGGTAAAATAAGTCAGATAAAGACAAATACTATATGATGTCACTGATATGTAGAATCTAAAACATAAAATAAACTTGCCCTTGTCCTCCAGACCTCAGTGTCAAGTGCTGGGGGATGGAGGAGGCCAGGGGAAGGTCAGTGTAGGGGAAAAAATAGAGACATATGTACCATTTGTAATACCTTAAACAATAAAATTTTTTAAAAAGTTAAAAAAAGAAACAATACAAAAACAAAAACCAGTCTTACTGACACAAGAGAATTTTAGATCTAAGAGGGAAAACTCAACCTTTATATTTTTGAAGTGTTTTCTAAAACATTTCAAAATCTATACGTACTTTTTCATATCTGAAAGATACCAAGCCTTTTCAGTTAAGCAATTATGACCAATAGTGGCATTTTAGTCACTTGATGTCATTAGCCAAGTAATGGTATTAGAAAAACTGAACATTCCGTAGGAACCAGAGAGAAGAGGAGTGAGATCTAGTAGATTGGGCATTCTTAGCTGTGGGAATGAGGTCCTTCTTATTGTATCCCCATCAAATACAACTCACCATCACATTCTCTTCCAAATCCACGAGAAATACAAATGAAAGATTTGTAAATGCTCTGGCAATACGTGATCTAATTCATAGACATGTAAATGATATTAAATGCAACAGATGATCACTTGTGTCACCTTACCTTAGGACATCAATTTTTAAAGCTGCAAAAATGGATATTAATTCATTATCCTAAAGAACTGTACTGAATATAAAGGCATGTGACCATAAACTCTCCTATATTAGATATCAGAAATTATAACCACCAAAAAACCGAAGATTTGCGGTATTCATAGCAAGAATGCAAAAGCGATGTTTAATATTCACATAATCATATATGAATACATACAAAAATTAAAATACTAACAGCTTCCACTGTTGAGTTCTTGCTATGTGCCCAATAATGTGTTAGCCAATTATGTACATGCTTCCATTTTATACTCCCAGCACCACCATTCAGTTAGTCAGAATGACCTTGAGTTACCGACAAGGAGGCAGAGTCTGAAAGCAGTTCCAATCATTGACCCACCAGAGGTCACAGGGTCAGAGGCAGGGCCAGAGTTCAAACCCAGGCCTGCGAGTATCCAAAGCCCGCACCCCTGCCATTATGCCATGCTGGTCCTCACTAAACAGGAAGCACAGCGATGGGAGTGAGGGATGCCTGGAATCAGAGACTGGCATTTACATTAGGCTTCTGCCACCAAATAGCCCCAGTGATTGGGGGCAGATTAGTTCAATCTCTTAAGACTCTAATTCTGTACTTATAAAATATAATAGAGGCCCCGTGCACTAAAGTTGAGCAAGAGGAGGCCTTCCTTCCCCTGGCTGTGGGCACTGGTTTCCCTCTGGCACCCAGGACCTGGGTTTCCCTCGCAGCCCTGGCTTCATCCGGAAGGTCATGGGAAAGACATCTGGTCTAATGAGCACATTACGCTTTTATTATTGCAGATGAGCAAGAAGTGTGTTCTTGGATTAATATCTGAAATTGAAGAGAACACATTTGCAGCAGTCGGCAAGTTGAAAGCTCGTGCTCTTCCCTGACTAACCTTCTTCCAAGGCACCGCCATGCCACTGCAGCCGTCTGCCGGCTGACAGATAGGAAAGGACACCCGGAAGGTCAGCTGGCACTGTATTGAGCTGATTAAATCATGAAGTGGTAGAGCAACAAGGTCACTGAAATGAGCCCCAGCCAAATCCTTTCACTGCAAGCTAAGGAGACCAGGGACCAGAAAATTAATGATGAAGCAATTATTTGGTGGGAGATCATGACCCAGAACCTCCATCCCTTCCAACCTCCAGTCAACAGACCCTGCTAGTCTATCATCCCTCATTCGGCTCCTCTGGCCAAACAGAGTTACGGGTTCTAGGAAGCGCCCAAGGTACCACCCGGAACCACAGGGGGAAATAGCTGATTGTTTTCCATCCTTGCAGGGTGGGAACTGTATTAGAACCTGCTCACACTGTCCATAAAACAGGTGAGCTCTAACAGGCAGACAAGGAAGAAAAGACTGCACCGATTATGTGCACATATCAAACATGTGAAATACACAAAGTGGTCAGATTATTATGATCTCTGGATGCATATCTCTAATAGAGGCCCAGTGCATGAATTTGTGTATGGGTGAGGTCCGTCCAGCCTGGCTAGGGGGAGCGGACATGGGCGGTTGGCAAGCCTGCCTGCTGGTTGAACTCCTGGTCAAGGGGGCAATTTACATATTAGCTTTTTATTATATAGGACAGTGGTTCTCAACTTTCTTAAGGCTGCGACCCTTGCATACAGTTCCTCATGTGGTGGTGACCCCCAACCATGAAATTTTGCTACTGTTATGCATCGTGATGTAAATATCTGCATTTTCCGATGGTCTTAGGTGACCCCTGTGAAAGGGTGGTTCGACCCCCAAAGGGGTCGCGACGCACAGGTTGAGAACCACTGATATAGGATATACAATGACTGGCCAGATTATTATGCGTTCAGAAATTATAATCTGGCCACTCAGTGTAGTCCACATTAGAATTCAGTTTTAGAGATTGAAGAGCCTTCATGCTCATTTCACTCAACTAGCCCAATCCATTGTGTTCAAGAAGAAACATAAAGCCCTACTGTGTTAAGTGACCAGCCATCCTGGCTATTCTAGAAGACACAGCATCAGAACCTGCCTGCTCCTTTCCGCATTCCCCACTCCCCTCTCACCAGGCCACCAACCGAATTCGGTACGAATTGTGCTAGGAAAGTGCAGCAAGCCATGCCTGAGTCAGAAACAAGGGAGGCTGTGTCTTTCAGAAAAGGGGGTACATTGTGAGAACAGAAGGACATGTGGAAACACAGACAGACCTGCCCTTCCCTTTTCATGTAAATCTTTAACAAATGGACATTGGCCAGCCATTCTTCTCCTTTTCTTCCTACACATGGAAGAAAACACCCTTCAGGACAATGAATGGCAGCCATATTTACAACCGTTTTTTTTTCTGCTTCAAGAAAGTGACTATTTTCCAGGAACGTTGAGATGATTACTATCATGGTGTGCTAAGTACTCTCCTAATAGCTCCTGCTCAAAACAGCTCCGGGGGTGAATGACTTCTACTATTTGCAAACAGAGGCCTTCTGTTCGCTCCCCCAACAAATATTAGCGAAGCACCTACTGTGGTCAGGTCCCTGGCTGAACCTTAGGTCAAATCAATATGATTCCTGCCCCTGCAGAGCTCAGAGGCGGGACCATGAGTAGACAAACACCAGGCAGTTACAGGGTTTTGCAGGCACCCTGGAATTTTAATAAGCTCCATAGGAGGTGAGGGAGGTGAAGAAAGTGCCTCTGGACCCGTAACAGTAAACTGAGGCCTGGAAGGTAAGTGGAGTGAGCCTGTGAAGAGGGACAGGGTAAGTTGTACTGTTGATCTGAGTGACTTCTTATGGGCGCCAAATAAGGTTGTTTTCAAGTGCACAGTAACAGCCTAAAACAGGGAAATGTTCTGCACAGCTGAGAGGCAGTTTCATCAATAAAAACAGTAATAGTAACCACTAGCATCTACGGAGCACTTACTGTATCCCCTGTTCTCTCTAGACATTGATCCTCTCAGCATTTCTTATTTTGTCCAGAGTCACATTTATTTTTAAAAAAGTATTTTTATTGATTTTAGCGAGAAAGGGAGAGGGAGATAGAAATATTAATGATGAGAATCATTGATCGGCTGCGTCCTGCACGCCCCACACTGGGGATCAAGCCCACAATCCAGGCATATGCCCTGAGAATCAAACCATGACCTCTTGGTTCATAGGTCATTGCTCAACCACTGAGCCACAATGGCCAGGCTACAGTTACATTTTAAATGATATCTCAGGTATACACAATTGGATAAATCATCTGCCTTAGGTTCATGGCACATGTTAATGATTGGACCAAGTATGGCCTGCTTTCATTTAGTCATTTAATTAGTTACTAGAGGCCCAGTGCACAAAATTCGTGTATGGGTAAGGTCCCTAGCCTGGCCTTCGATCAGGGCTGTTAGGGGCCTTCCTTTGGCTGTCAGCCAGGGCCTGCCTTCACTCCATGCTGCCCCCTGGTGGTCAGAACTCATCATAGTGAGCAATCAGTCTCCCGGTCAAACTCCCTCAGGGACAATTTGCATATTAGGCTTTTATATATATTGATTGTTAACACACTGCAGACTAATTGTTTTATTGCTAGCTTTTTCCTGTGGCCAGATAAGTTTCTACTGAACAAGTACAAAAAACATTTTACATAAATGTTAAAGGCACGCTTTAAAATTAAATACCCGTTGCATTTTGAAGTTATTTAGTACATGTTCTTACAAGCTAATATCTTTTTAAAGTGTGATCCTTTGTAAAACACTGTGTAATATGAAGCAAGAATTCTCGTGATCTATCTGCAATGTGTTAATAAGTATTCAAGAGTCTACCAGCAAGACAAAAGGTTAAGACCTGGGCAAAAACCCATTATCGAAACAGGATCCCCGTCACCCAAAGTAACCACCACCTGGCATCGTATGTTTATCATCCCCTTGCTTTCCTTTTATGACTGTTTTATTGCACACTTCATTAAAAGTGTAGTTCCATTTTAGTTACCTTATCTTTACAAAAAAAGATAACAGGAAATGTAATTTATGGCACTACGGCATATTCATAGTTGCACATTGCTGCTGTCATCCATTAGTTTTGACTCTTGTACAATATTACGTTTTATTCATTCACTCTCTCAGTGATGGGCATTTGGGTGGCTTCCAGGTTTCTGCTACTGTGTACAGAGCTGCTATGAATATTCATACGCACAGGCATATACTCACATGCACACCAAAGTTACGGATGGGCAAGCTTAGTCCCTCAGCCTGGGCATGGGGCTGCCATGTCCCAGGGCACGTGAATGCCTAGCTTGAGAAGGTAAAGCCTCCCACTCACCCAGGAGCATTCCCACACACAATGGAGATGAAAAGAGCCTGTGGACGCAGGTTTGACTTCGGCCCACACAAAAGGCTAAAATGTTGACTAAGTGTGATCTTAATTCACATGCTGTGACCACCAGTGGTGTTGAACTTCTCTTTATGCAGATATTGGCCCTGGGCACTTACTTATAGTTCTATGGAATGCCTGCCTACTCTGCCTGTTTACTCTCATGTCCTTTCTTTCTATTGGGCTTCTGGTGTTGGCCTTCTCACTGATTTTGATATACAGTGGTACCTCAAGATACAAGTTTAACTCGTTCCGTAACCTTGAGGCGTGGGAAACTATGAGACGCTCGAGTCGCAGTAAACTGGTGGGTCATGTGCAGCCTGCTGATCCTCGAGATTACTCCTATCTCAAATGTTGCTCGTATTTCAAAGGCAAAATCGCTCGTATCTCAAAAATGTTAGGGCACTTGTATCTCGAGGTACCACTGTACTTCTTATTCTAATGCTGCCTGTGCTATGTATTGAGAACACTGTCTTGTGTTTTCACATCTGTTAAGGAATGTTAACCAAAAAAGCTCTTATTTTTAATTTAGTCAAATTCATCTCTTTTCCCGTCATTCCTTCTTAGTTTGACACTTAAGAAAGTCCTCCTTGTCCCCCAAATTGTGATATCATGGAATGTGAATTTTAACATTTTGGGGAGGGCAGGAAGTTTTTGATATACTCAGAGTTGAGGTTTTTGTTTGTTTGAAATATGGCAGGAGGTATAGATCTACGTCCACCTTTTTCTAACTAAACTTTCCCACCATCCTTTACTAAACAGTGATCTCTCTTTACTCAATTGAAGGAGCTTGCAACTCTGTCTTCTACAAAGTTCCAGACGGGTCTATTTCTGATCTCTCTTTCCATAGCAGAGGTCAAGTTAATGGTCACTAAACCAAATGCTACACTTTCATTACAATAGCCTACTTAGCTCTGATGACTAGAAGGACAGACAACCTCCACATTCTACTCTTCTTCTTCATAAGTGTCCTGGCTATCTTTGATCCTTTACTTTTTTAAAATGTGTTTATTCTACACTGTGATAAAAAAAGGAGTTCTTACCATTTGCAACAGCATGGATGGAACTGGAGAGCATTATGTTAAGTGAAATAAGCCAGTCAGATAAAGATAAATATCACATGATCTCACTCATTTGTGGAATATAATGAACAACATAAACTGATGAACAAAAACAGATCCAGAGACAGAGAAACACTGATCAGACCATCAAACCTCAGAGGGAAGGTAGCGGAGGATGGGGGTAAAGGGGAGAGATCAACCAAAGCACTTGTATGCATGTATATAATCCTAACCAATGGACACAGACACTGGGGGGTGGGGGGGGTGGGGGTATGAATGGGAGGAATGAGGGGGGTGGGTAAAGGGGGAATAAAGACACATATGTAACACCTTAATCAATAAATTAAAATAAAATGTGTTATTGATTTCAGAGACAGGAAGGGAGAGGAGGGGGAGAGGACAGAAACATCAATAATGAGAGAGAATCACTGATGGGCTGCAGGAGAGCCCAAAACCCAGGAATGTGCCCTGACCAGAAACTGAACCATGACCTCCTGGCTCAACCACTGAGCAACACCAGCCCAGCTGGTCCTTTACTCTCATATAAATCTTACAACCACTTGTGGAGGAGAAACTGGTCCAGATGGGACTGACTGGTCCAGAGGTGACTGCTGCTGGACCCACGAGCTAACCTGGGGCCAGGATGGAGATGACTTCCTGTTACACCCTAGGAGACTGTGGGATCCTTCCTAGATGCTCTTCTTCTCACATAAACCAGTAGCTCTCCTAAGTGTCCCACAGCACGCTGGTGCCTGGCACAGTCCATTGTCCCGGCCAGATCATGCATATAAGGCTCGTTCCTGTACCTGGGACTGGTCACACACCAATACCCCTGCCCATCCTGCCCTGTTCTATATAGTTCTTTGGTTACATATATAATAATTTATTTAAAATTAAGAGTTGAATACTTTTTAATTCTTCATATTTACCACACCCAAGAAGCATCTTGCTTTATCTTACAGTTAAACCATTTTCTAACTCCTATTGTTTTCATCAACAAATAAATTTTTTAAATATATATTTTTATCAATTTCAGAGAAGAAGGGAGATAGAGGTACAGAGGGAGAGAGAGAGAAACATCAATGATGAGAATCATTGATCGGCTGCCTCCTGCAAGCCTCCTACTGGGGATCGAACCTACAACAAGGGCATGTGCCCTTAACTGGAATTGAACCCGTGACACTTCATTTCGCATGCTGACACTGAGCCAAACCAGCGAGGGCCAAATAAAATAATTTTAAAAATCCCACTGTCAGAAAATGTTGACTTCAGGCAAAGTCAGGTTTTGGTAAAATTTCTAAATGAAACGCTCAGCATTATAACAGCTGTAACAAGTAGCACAGAATTCCTAAAGCTACAGAGACAAGAACCTTCATCATTTCCTCCTTAGGAAATGACAAGTGAAAACCTAAAGCATGCTGGCAACTGTTGAAGGGGCAGACATTCCGTTCCACTTCAATTAGCTGAAGAAAAAAAGGAAACTTTAAGGGAACATTTTCCCTTAAACATACTAAATCACTTCCTAATAGCAGCGCTTTTTTTTTTTCCCATTTCAGTTTTTTTTTGCTGGGACTTACCGCTTGGCAAACACTGGCGTTTCTGGTTTGGGTTATGCCTCCCACAAAGACCACACAGGTCAGGAAAATATGGAAGCACAAGTTCACAAGCATGTGCCAGCCCTTGAGACTGATTCGGATCAAACTGTTCAAAGAAAAAAGAAAATATTAATATTCAGGCTAGTACATTTGACGCAGGACACTACGGTGCCTGCCTTCAAAGCTTTAAGCTTAAAACACCACATTTCATCTGCTATCAGACAGACAGACACACACTCTTAACTCATATAGTTCAATATCGTTTCTTAACATTTAAGTTTTCGCGCTAAAAAAAAGTCAGAAATGAAACTACCGCCCCTACTAAAGGCTAAAGAAATCCTCCATAATAAGAAACACGTGGGCTTCTGTTATTTCCGTTGTCTGTGACAGATGAGTGACTTGCTTGCTTCCTAGCGATCTCTGCTTCCCTGACCTACCCCTGCCCAGTGCTTTTCTTCTGGGCCTTTCCTAACGAATGCTGAAGTCTTTCTTTCTTTCTTCTTTCATTTTAATATCAAAATCGCCTTTTGTTTCTTAACTAAATGTCAAGAAATGCCACGCAGGTCCAGCGTGAATAGGAAAACGCACTCTATCCAAACCTCTTCCGAGCTGCTGCTCAGCAAATCCCTCCAGCGCACTGCTTCCCACCATCGACGTTTCTGCAGCTCTGCCCCCAGTGGACAAAAGCCACACCTCGTGCTTAAATGCCACCAGCGTTCTTCAAAATGCCATCGATAAAATAAGGCGTGTCGGAACGGAGGAAAAAGTCATGAACCAGAAATAAACTCGCATTCTGGTTCTGGAAGACTCGGCTCCAGGTGACAACCTGCACCTGACCTCACCCCCTGCACCCCTGGTGGCTGCCCGGCCCCACCTCCCTGCCTCCCTCCCACCTTCTCTCCCAGATACAACGGAGAGGAGGCTATAAAAGCTACACTGACCCTCTCCTGTCCTGATTATGTTGCAAACTACATGAAATGAACACAGCTTGCATGTTCTAAAGTCATTGTTCTTACCCTGGAAAGATGGCAAACACACACACACACACACACACACACACACACACAAAATATATAAATTTTACAGCCATGCGTGGAGGAGAAACTGGACCAGATGTGACGCACTGGTCCAGATGTGACTGTGCCATCCTAGTGAGATGCAAAACGAACTTGGCTCCATCGAAGCCCTACGCTCGCCAGGCTCTGGGCCTCACCTGTGATGGTACATGTAGCTGACGATGACCGCTAAGAGGCACAGGAGAAGGATGACGGCCGTGGTGTAGATCACGGGGTGCAGGAGGCTGGCGGCCTGGGTGTAGAGTTCAGACCCCGTCAGGTCCTGTGGGGAAAGACAGCGTCACTGTCACAGAACTCCTCCGGACACGTAAGCTCTGAGATTGTCTACCGTGAACACACACCGACAGCCAAACTCTAGTCCCTGCGTGGCCTCTAGGCTCCTTCCAGGCAGTGGCTGTTTCACCGTCCGCCAGCACCTGTTCCACACCCGTCACCCCTCAGTAATCTGGGCGCCGTTACCAGTGGAGACGCCACCGATGCCTGCCAGGTCTGGGGTAAGGGCAAGAGGAGGGTGTGAACCTGCCTTCCACGGTCCCTGGCAGAGAGTAACAACACCGGTGGCGGGATATTATCTGGTAAGACACTCGACAAAGCACCAACCGAGGTCCCAAAATATATTAGAGATTGTAATATTTACATGGAAAAGAAATAAGTGTTTCTCAAAAGCCAAATGAATGTGACATAAGTCAGGAGAGTAACGATTCTGAAACAGAGGGCAGTGACCCCTAGTTCAGTTACCGATGGAGAAAAACACGAGGACTAGGTCACCGGTCACCGAGGGCACGGCTTCCCCAGGCCATTCCTCGTGGCCCCAGCAAACCAACCTGCCCAAATGCAGGAGGAGCCTGTGGAGACGCAGGCCAGGGGGTACAAAGGGCCAGACAGTGAATGTTGGGGGCTTTGCATGCCACGAGGCAAGCCGAGGCCATTGTGTGCGCAGTTAAAACCACTAACCATTTAAACATTTTCAAATCACTCTTAGCTTTCCATTAGTTATTAGGTGTACCAGTTAATAATGCAGTTTTTTTTTCTTTTTTCAATAGATAGAGCTACACGTATGTTGATATATATGTGATTTGGTATGTATGCTATTCTGTTGTATGGACAGCAAGCTTCAAAACTTCATATGTCAAATTTGCCAAAGGTGTTAACATCATAGGTATTTTTAGGCTTAACAATGTCGAATTTCATGCCAAAAAAAAAAGAGCATTTGCGGGAAGTTTTAATTCATTACTTTATTTTGAAGATAAAGTTATTGTATACTTTAGGAAGGTTATGGTGAACATGCTCCATCTCAAGATACTTGTGAATGCTGGTTTAAAGGCTTTAAAAGTGATGATTTCGATGTGAAAGACAAAGAATGTCCAGGTCAACTGGAAAAGTTTGAAGATCAACAATTACAAGCATTATTGGATGAAGATGCATGTCAAACTCAAAAACAACTTGCAGAAAGATTAAATATTGCTCAGCAAATAATTTCTGATCATTTACAATTCATGGAAAAATTTTTAAAGGAAGGAAGAATGGGTGCCACATCAACTGAACGAAGACAAATGGAAAACCAAAAAGTCATCAGTAAAATGCTGCTTCAACAGCATGAAGGTCTTTTTTTGCATGAAATTGTGACTGGCAATGCAAATTGGGCTTATTTTGAGAATTCCAAATGCACAAAATCATGGGTTGATCCAGGTCAACCATCAACATGGACTGCAAGGCCAAATCTCTTTGGAAAGAAGACAATGCTCTGCATTTGGTATAAATCAGAAGACCTCTAATTTCACCAGGATCTGAACAATGAAAGAAAGCAGCCTGGTGTACTATGAGCTTCTAAAACCAGGTGAAACGGTTAATACTGATCACTACCAACAACAAATAATCAATTTGAACCACACTTTGATGTTGAAATGACCAGAATATGCCAGAAGACACGGCAAAGTAATTTCGCTTCATGATGATGCACCGCCACACACCAAACCAGTTAAAAACATGTAAAACACCTTGCCTGGGAAGTATTAACCTACCCACTGTATTCACCAGCCCTTGCTCCTTCAGATGACCACTTGTTCCAATTGATGGAACGTGCATTTTCTGAGCAGCACATCAAAATGTACGAAGAAGTGAAAAATTAGGTTTTTGAATGGTTTGATTCAAAACAAGAAAATTTCTATTGGGACACTATCCACAAATCACCTGTAAGATGGGGAAATATGTAGCTAGCGATGGACATTACTTTGAATAAAGCACTTTTGATGTTTCTCTTGAAATTATCGTGTTTTCTTTGATTACAAAATCTGCATTATTAACTGGCACACCTAGTAAAACCAATAGCACCTGACTGAATTGGTGGGTCAAATGCTCGCCATGTAGAGAGAGAACAAATGAAATTAAAAAAAGCCTATTTTGATGGCACAAAATTCTAGAGACTATACAACTATTTAAGGCAGTTACGATGAGGTTAGGAAAGATATTAAGATGTCAAACAAGAGGAGTCAAGTAGAAATCTGAATCAAAATCATTTTTAATTATACTGGTAAATAAAGATAGACGATGATACTAAAAGCAAAGCATTTCTAAGTTCACTGTCCAAAAACGGCCACTAGGAGACACCCGTGAGAAGGAAAAGTGAGACTTTCATTCTCACTTCAACAAGTGAGGAGACAGGAAGTCTCCCCATCTGCCTCCAGTGCTTACAGGACACCGTCCCTCACAAAGTGGTGATTGTCGTCACTATTCTATAGGGTGCAAAGTCCGAGAGAAACACTGAGCTCAGAGTGAAAAGGAAAGTTACCTGCAGACATTAAGCAGTATGAGAACACCGGAAAGTATATGAAAAATCACAAAGATAATTATTAAGGACACAGATCAATGAAAGAAGTGTTCTTCAAAATCTTTGTTTCCTTGACAGACAAATATTCTTTTTATTTTCAAGTTACTTCCATCCCGAGAATTACTATATAAACTCGCTGGCAGTTTTAAAGAGTTCATTAGCACTGGCTCACTAATAAGGATAAGTATAAATTAGTAGACCTCTAATCCCATCAGGATCTGAACAATGGAAGAAAGCAGAGTACATCCTGTGAGAATATAAAGAATTATCTTAAAGAGTTTACCAATACATTAAAATTTTAAAAATAGATCTGAAATCGGAAATGTAAAAAAAGACTATGACTTCTATGTTGCTTTTTATATTTCCTCTAAGAAGCAAGGCATAATTTAAAGATTTTGCTCGCCGAGACCGAGTTGGCTCAGTGGATAGAGCATCGGCCTGCGGACTGAAAGGTCGCAGGTTCAATTCCTATAGGGGGCATGTACCTTGCTTGCGGGCACAGCTCCAGTGGGGGGCGTGCAGGAGGCGGCTGATCGATGTCTCTCTCTCATCGATGTTTCTGACTTTCTATCCCTCTCCTTTCCTCTCTGTAAAAAATCAGTAAAATATGTTTAAAAAAAAAGATTTTGCTTCCCTGACATCACACCATAGCACAGTCCCTTCCCGTCAAACCTTAGACCTAAATGTGAAAGATAAAACTCATTAAAGCTTCTTAAAGAAAACAAAGGAGAATGTCCTTATGATCCTGATGTGGGCAAAGATTTCTTAAATAGAACATGAAAAGCTATTTAAAAAAAAAAACTTCAGAAAAAATTAAGAAACTCTGTCCATAAAAAAAGAAAACATTGAGAAAAAGAGTAAAGGCCTATCCATAGGCTTAATGTTTGCCCCTCACCCCATTCATATATGCTGAGATCTAACGGCCAATGCTAGGAGGTGGGGCCTTTGAGAGGTGATTAGGTCATGAGAGGGGAGGCCTCACAAATGGGGTTACTGCCCATATAGAGAGAACCCAGAGAGCCCCCTTGTCCTTTCCACCATGTGAGGACAAAAAAGAGGGCCCTCACCAGATACTGAACCTTGATCTTGAACCTCCAGCTCCCAGCACTTCGGGAAACAAATTTGTTATTTATAAACTATTCTAATCTGTGGGATTCTGTTTTGGGAGCCTGAATGGATTAAATCAGACAAGGTGGAGAAGAAATCTGCAACACATGAATCCTACAAAAAGCTCCTATACACAGATCATATCAAGAATCCCTTTGAGTCAATAAGAAAGCAATAACCAGATTCAAAACAGGCCAAGACTTACCCATATATATATATAAAAAGTCAGGGGTCGTCACGACTGAAACAACCAGATGGACAGCCAAACAGGCTGCATGGGGCGACCAGGCCAGCAGGAGGATTAGCGAGGAACGACCAAACGACTGAATAGCAGGCAGTGTGGGGAGACCAGGCTGGCAGGGGAGTTAGTGAGGGGCAACCAAACGACCGAACAGCAGGCTGTGTGGGGCAAACAGGCTGGCAGGGGGGTGAGTGAGGAGTGACTAGGTAGACAGGGGTGGGGGAGCAGTTGGGAGCGACCAGGCTGGCAGAGGGGGGCAGTGAGGGCTGACCAGGCTGGCATAGAGGAGCAGTTAGGGGCAACTAGGCCAGCAGAGGGGGGAAATTAGGGGCCACTAAGTCAGAAGGGGGGCAGTTAGGGCAATCAGGCAGGCAGGCAGATGAGCGGTTAGGAGCCAGTGGTCCAGGATTGAGAGAGGGATGTCCGACTTAGATCGGCCCTAAACTGTCAATCAGACATCCCCCTAGGGTTCTCAATTGTGGAGGGTGCAGGCTGGGCTGAGGGCACCCTCTTCCCCATACATGAATTTCATGCACCAGACCTCTAGTCTGTGGAATAAAAAAAATAAAAACAAACAAAACCTTATAGGAAAAGAGATGGGAGGCAAAGGGGCAGGAGGTGGGGAATTGGATAAAGGTGATAAAAAGAAACAACTTCCAGTTATAAAACAAGTATCTGAAAATTATAATCATCGTGTTATAGAATGTAATGTGTAACATGATGAATATAACTGATACTGCTGAATGGTTTATTTGAAAGTTGCTAAGAGAGTAAATTCTAAAACTTCTTATCACAGGGAAAAAGAAAAATTTTTCTTTTTTTATGTTTTGTTAATCCTCATCTGAGGGTATATTTCCACTGATTTTTAGAGAGAGTGAAAGAGAGAGGGAAAGACAGAGAGAAACATCAAAGTGAGAGAAACCCATCAATTGGTTGCTTCCTGCATGAGCCCCAACCAGGGCAGAGACAGGGCAGAGCTTGCAACCAAGGCACGTGCCCTTAGCTGGAATCGAACCTGGGGCCCTTTGGTCCACAAGTCAATGCCCCAGCCCCTGAGCCAAACAGGCCAGAGCAAGTTTTCTTTTTTAAAATCCATATGATAATGGATATTAACTAAATGTACTGTGGTAATCATATCACAGCACATGCAAGTCAATCCGTTAGGTGGTACACCTTAAATATATACAGTGCCGTATGTTGATCTTACCTCAATAAAACTAAAAAAAAAAAGTCAAAGATAATTTTTAAAAGTGCAAGATCTGGGCAGTAACATCACAAAGAGGGTCCTGAAACTGAGAATAAGAAAACGCAGAGGTGCTCCGCATCATTAGTCACTGGAGGAGGGCAAAGTAAAACCACAATCATACATCACAATCCCACCACCCAGACTGAAATTAAAGAATTAGAAGAATCCCAAGTGCCGGCGAGCATGGGAGGCTACTCAGACTCTCATTAGGGGTGCGGCCGTAAGCCAAGGCAACCACTGTGGTCAGCGGCCTGCTATTATCTACTGAAGCTAAAGATAGGGAGAGCCTCCATCCAACTAGTTCATTCCGCCCAAAAACATGGCATGAATCATCATAGCAGAGTTATCTTCATAGCCAGAACCTAGCAACCAAATGTCCACCAACAGAATGCACAAGGCTGGACATTTCCACACATGGATTACAGTGGTACCTCGAGATACGAGTGCCCTAACATACGAGATTTTTGAGATATGAGCCGTGGAGCGAGCGAGCGATTTTTGCTTTGAAATTCGAGCAACATTTGAGATAGGACACACCAGTTTACTGCGATTTGAGCATCTCATAGTTTCCCACGCCTCAAGGTTACGGAACAAATTAAACTCATATCTTGAGGTACCACTGTACTATGTAGGAATGCTGCTACATGCATAAACAAGGATGTGTTTCACAGGTATAAGTAATGAGAAAGATAAGAGACACACAGAAGTATGGATTATAGGGTGCTAATTATACAAGGCAAAACTTATCTATCATGATAGTCATCAGAAGGGTGCCTATCCCTGGAGATGGTGAATGAAATTAATAGAAAGAAACACATGGGAGTTACCAAGTGCTTGGTTTTGATAGGAGCTAAATGTGTGTTTTCTTTCTTTTTTTTTAAATATATATTTTATTGATTTTTTTACAGAGAAAAGAGAGGGAGAGAAAGGTAGAAACATTGATGAGAGAGATACACCGATCAGCCGCCCCCTGCACGCCCTCTACTGGGGATGTGCCCGCAACCAAGGCACATGCCCTTGACCGGAATCGAACCTGGGACCTTTGAGTCCGCAGGCCGATGCTCTATCCACTGAGCCAAACCGCTCTTGGCTAAATGTGTGTTTTCAATGTAAAACTATCAGCAAGCCATACATTTAAGTGGGGTGCAATTTGCTCACTATCTCAATTTAAAGCATTGCTCCCCTTTTGATTGCCACTGGAGAACCTATCCTCCAGATTTTCTATTAATTTTCCAAAATAATACTGTATAAGCAAATTACTGGAACCCAACAAAATAGAGAAATATGTAAATAAATTATGGTAGGGACATAAAATACTATTCAAAGGTGAAAAAGGATGCAGAAGCTCTTTTATACCGACATGAGAAGATTTGAGAAAGATTTAGGAGAGGAAAATGGTGAAGAACACAAAAGCTTTTGGCCCAGACAGCGTGATGCAGTGGTTGAGCGTCAACTTATGAACCAGGAGGTCATGGTTAGCTTCCCAGTCAGGATACATGCACGGGTTGTGGGCTCGATCCTGAGTGTGGGGTGTGCAGGAGGCAGCCCATCGATGATTCTCTCTCATCATTGATGTTTGTATCTCTTCCTCCCTCTCCCTTCCTCTCTGAAATCAATAAAAATGTTTTAAAAATGTGCAAATTTCTGAAGTCTGAATTCAAATCTCAATTCCAACACTAACTAAGTTTGTCAACTGAGGCATGGCCCTTTAAGCTCTCTATGCCCTGGCTCTTCCATCTGTAGACCAGGGGCAATGATAACAGTATTACACTTCAGGGGGTTGTTATCATGACCACATAAATTAATGCATTTATAAAGACTTCAGAAGAGTGCCTAGTATGTAAGTGCTTAATGTGAACTTAGCCACTGCCATCACCGCCATCACTGTCCTTACCAGCAACATCATCTCATCATTAGATCTCATCTTCATAAAATCACTTTTTCCATGAAAACCACCATCTTCATAAAATGCGGTTTCATGAAGAAAATAAAAATAAAAATAAAAAAAGCATCATGGTTTAGAACAATGTTTGTAGCACGGAAGCTTCCTGTAAAAATGGAAGAAAATTTATTCATTTCTGTTTCAATGTGCCTGAAAATCTAGTCAGTAATATTCAAGAAACTAATTGGCGGTTACAACATATTTTGTGGAGAATGGGATGGGAGGGAGAGTGGGAATCAAGGTGTCACTGCACATTAACATGCAGAAATAAGTATAACTTCCCATCCATGCGCATTGCAGCACCTATTTAAAAATGACCTAAACAGAAACCAGTTCTCACGTTCAACTACAGAGCAAAGGAAACCAAACTTTGCTTCTATTCAGCCAGTTTTATATAAACAATACTTAAAAGCAACACTAGAGCTGTAAGAACAAATGAGTGCTCTCTAGTTTCACATATTTCTACGTGAACACAATAACAAAGATGATTCAAGGTACAGAGATGTTATCTTCACTGCTCCTACCAATTAAAGTATTAAGTACTACATAAATGGTTTGACCCTAATCATTACCTACTTGATATTTAAGTTGTTTTTTTGTTTGTTTGTTTCTTACTGGCTCAGCTCCTAGAATTCTTCCTGACCCAACTGGCTTTCTCTGATCATCCAATTCCAACAGACCCAATTTCTGTTTAACTTTTCTCTGGCTCCCACAGAGACCTTATGATATAATGGGTTATGGCAGAATATCTACTGAACCAAACTACAGTATCTGTTTGAGATTTCAAAACAAATATATTCTCTTTGTCTCATTTCTTAGTACAATAGTCTTTAAAATTAGATCAGGAGGAGATTTATGGGCTACCTACAAAAACAGAAAAATAGATTTGGTATAGAAAACAATAGATGAAGGTATTTTTTTACAAGAAAAATAGGATTTTATCTATTATTCAAATTAGTGTCAGGTAAGGAAAAAAGAAATTGAATTCTGATGTTGTTCTTTAATCTTCACCTGAAGGTATGTTTATTGATTATTTAGAGAGATAAAGGGAGAGAGGGAGAAGGAGAAAGAAAAAAAGAGAGAAACATCGATGTGAGGGAGAAACATCAACTGGTTGCCCCCTCCATATGTGCCCTGACCAAGGATCAAACTCACAACCTAGGTATGTACCTGGCCTGGGACTTGAACTTGCAATCTTTTGCTGTACAGGAAGATGCTCCATCTCAGCCACCTGGCAAGGACCAACTTCCAATTTTTAAAAGACATTTCTTCTATTGTAGACATTACTTATTTGAGAGTAGGCATAATTTCATTTAATAGCCTCTAATGTTTAATTAGCAATTCTAAAAATCCCACATACTAATTTGTTCACATATGTTTGTCAACATTTTAGATACATTTCAGTTTGCAGCCTGTAGGTGGCACAATTATATTTAGGAAAAGCCAAGGAACACATATTCTTTGAAAATAGAACAAAGTCTTAGCACTATATTTTAGCTTTAAAGAATTGTGTATAGCATTTTTTAAGAGATTAAAGTATGAAAGATAAAAAGAATAGCTTATCCCTTCTGGAAAGGGATTATACTAATTTAAATAGTTTAGAAGAACAGCTAGGAAGTTAAAAAAAATAGATGCTTAAAACGGGTATTAGATTAAATAAAAAAAAAAAGTTTCACATGGTACTGTAGCATGTCATTACCAGTGAAGCTTATAAAATGCCTTTTTTGTGTGTGTGTTTTGCATCTCATTTATTTTCCCAAAACATTTTCCTACTTAACTATTATATACATTTCAGACAAGGCTGTATCTCTATTGTTTCTCCTCCAGTACTTCATAGTTCCTGGTTATGTTATAATCAAAACCTGAATGAGAGAATACTTCCAAACTGAAAGGGAACATGCTTCATGCTTTAATCAATGGTTCAAGCTTTAATTTGAAAGATTACTACCAGTTAATAAATGATGACTTTACAGAAACCAAACGCACACGTTCAGAAATGAAACCTCCTTTCTTTGTGAGGAGATTCCTAACCTATCAACACAAACTTTTACACCCAAAAGGATAAACGACTTATATAAACATAGCTGAGTGTAAACAGGATAGAAGACCCTGCCTCTGTCCCCTGGGATGTGTTAACACTAGGTAATGGATGTCAGTGGAAAAGGCAGGCCTTATATAATCGCTAAATAATCTATTTACTCTTCCTGCGTGCCAGGTGTGCCAGGTAAGAGATACTAATGTGAAGGGCAAAGAGACGAACGAAACAGGAGTTGAGGACCATCTATTCTAAGGGAAGCTTGTTTTAAGATCATTTCTAGCGATAAAGGCTCTTTAATTTTTTTTTTCCAAGAAAAGAATAAATCACACAAAGCAAAATGTATCCTATTTCAAGGCTAGTTAAAGGCTTTCATAAAATATTGTCCAGATAGCAGATTCAGAGCTGGAGACGGAAATAAAACGTGGGCGACCTCACTCCCAGGCTAGCCTCCGGCCGTTCCTGAGAAATGTCTTTCAGGTTCATTAGCCATTCCTTCCACTGCATTCTCAATGCATGTATCAAGGCTGCGGGATGTTAGTATCTTATAATAAGAGCAATATAAAATAAAAATTAGCATGATTAATTTAAGACTCGCCAGCTCGGGGATCAGATTCACATAAAGAAACGCGTTCATCAAAAGACCTGTCCCTGTACATTAATAACTAGTCACTTTGCCGAAGATGAATAGTGATAAATAACATAAAACATTAGCTTGAGTAGCATTAAAATTGAAGACATGATTTGTGTCAATACTGCTGCTTACAGAGACGAAACTGAAATGATTCCCATGCCCCTAAATTCAAATGGAGATGGAAGGAAAATAAATCTCTCACTACTCACTGTTTATCTGTGGGCACATGAGTCACTTACTGGGTTGAGAGTTGGTCTGTATAGACCCCAAGATGTCTCCGGATCTGAAGGGCCAAGTCTACCTGGGTGAACTGATTCACTTACAAAGCTTATTGAAAATTCCTCTATCAAATTCCATCAAATACGTTGCACTTGATAGGAACTTGATTTCCCTTTAAAAATCCAAATTAGCTGAAACGGTTTGGCTCAGTGGATAGAGCGTCGGCCTGTGGACTGAGAGGTCCCAGGTTCAATTCCGGTCAAGGGCATGTACCTTGGTTGCGGGCACATCCCCAGCAGAGGGCGTGCAGGAGGCAGCTGATTGATGTCTCTCTCTCATTGATGTTTCTAACTCTCTATCCTTCTCCCTTTCTCTCTGTAAAAAAAATAAATATTAAAAAAAAAAAAAGAATTAGCTGAAACCGGTTTGGCTCAGTGGATAGAGCGTCAGCCTGCGAACTGAGAGGTCCCAAGTTCGATTCCAGTCAAGGGCATGTACCTTGGTTGCAGGCACATCCCCAGTGGGGGGCGTGCAGGAGGCAGCTGATTGATGTCTCTCTCTCATCGATGTTTCTGACTCTCTATCCCTCTCCCTTCCTCTCTGTGAAAAATCAATAAAATATATATTTTAGAAATCAGAATGGCACCAAACATCACCTGTTATGTAAAGGGAGCAATTTATGTTAAAAGTTTTGTGTGTTGCTGAGACCGGTTTGGCTCAGTGGATAGAGCGTCGGCTTGCGGACTGAAAGGTCCCAGGTTCGATTCCGGTTTGGGGCATGTACTTTGCTTGAGGGCAAATCTCCACTGTGGGGCGTGCAGGAGGAGGCGGCTGATCGGTGTCTCTCTCTCATCAATGTTCCTGACTTTCTATCTCTCTCCCTTCCTCTCTGTAAAAAATCAATAAAATATATTTTAAAAAAAAGTTTTTTGTGTTTTTGTTTTTTTTTTAAATTTTCATTGGAGTTTAACTCTGCCTAAGGCATAAAACGAGGTTTAGGCATAAAGCGAGCGCCTGCCATACCATTAAGACGGCATAGTTGCTGAGGGAGTAGCACTGGATGGTGGTGATGTTTTCGTCCGAGTAGAGGATGTGGCAGCCGTCCGACTTCCAGCCCCCTTGTCCGTTCAGCAAGTCGAAGTCCCACTGCGCGGCCACGGCGTCGGCTCCGTGCGCGATGCGCCGCAGGGTCACGTTCACGGGGATGCGGTGGCCGTCCACGCTCACGCCGTCTGGAGGGAGGACACATTGAGCATCGCTGAGATCGCTGTCACCGACAATGACAGGCCAGTCTCTGCACTGGGGGGCCCTTTGCAGCATCTTTCTGCACAGGTGCCCCGTTAACACAAGAAGGGACCCCCCGAAACCGGTGTGGCTCAGTGGACAGAGCATCGGCCTGCAGACTGCAAGGTCCCAGGTTCCATTCCAGGCAAGGACATGTATCCTGATTGCAGGCACATCCCCAGTAGGAGGTGTGCAGGAGGCGGCTGATCGATGTTTCTCTCTCATCGATGTTTCTAACTCTCTATCCCTCTCCCTTCCTCTCTATAAAAAATCAATAAAATAGCCGAAACCGGTTTGGCTCAGTGGATAGAGCGCCAGCCTGTGGACTGAAAGGTTCCAGGTTCGATTCCGGTCAAGGGCATATATCCTGGTTGCGGGCACATCCTCAGAAGGTGGCGTGCAGGAGGCGGCTGATCGATGTCTCTCTCTCATCAATGTTTCTTACTTTCTATCCCTCTCCCTTCCTCTCTGTAAAAAATCAATAAAATATATTTTTAAAAAATCAATAAAATATATTTTAAAAAAAAACAACACAACAAGAAATGGCCACGATAAGCAGGTGCAGGAGCGGCGGATAACCAGCTCGCAGGGTGCAGAGCAGCCGCTCCGGGACAGCAGGTGCCACGCACGCACCGATTTTGGTGAGAATCACGGGGGTCACCACGGAGCGCCGCTTGCCGTCGTCGGCCAGGTGCGTGGAGTTGCCGGTGGCCGGGAAGAGCTTCCCGTTGCGGAAAGCGATGAGCTGCAGCTTGCAGAGGGAGTCGTCGGCCGGCCTGGCTTCTCTCTTCTGCTTTGGTGAGAAAAGGGACGGTGGGAGCTGAATGGAAGCTTCTACGATCGTATTCTGAAAGAATATTAAAAAACAAAAACAAAAAGGGTTGTGGTATTAGTACGTAGACACCAGCAAGAACATTTGATGTTGTTTACTAATGTTTTCCAAATAGATGCTCAATACTTCCTTAAATGTGTACCTAGAAAATGTAATAGCTGAGACAATTTATCAGTTCAGTGAAATGTCTGAACGCACAACACATCACAGAAGCAAAGACTATACAATAAAGGGGAGAGAGACTCCGTTTCAGAATGAAAGAAGTAAGCAAGGAATCATTTCAAACCGGAGTGAGTTTCCCCAGCTTATCATCCGCTGTGGAAGCAGACAGCGTTCCACAGATCAGGAATCTCTGATCGCTCTCTTCATGACAATTTTACGATGACAAAATTGGGTAAATAAGTACAAATGTAGCGTATCACAAATGGGAGCATAATTAATTTGAGTTTATGGAACTTTCAGGTGATTTATGATGGACTCAAGCTGTCAAACAGCAAAAGAAAGACAAGACACAAACATAATAGATGTTTAGATTCAGCAAATTCTTCTTTCTGAGACGAAGAAACACATAATGTTTAGAAAACAGTAAAAAAAAAACACAAACAGGAACAACAGAAGATGCTGGCTGGTCACTGCATGTTTTTTTCAGACTGCTTTATTAGGAATTTTAAACTACTAAATTATTCAGCATTCAATAAAAAATAAATCTATAAACCCAGGAGGCAAATAATAACTATCTCAAACAAAAGTCCCCATTTTAAGAATTTATCACAGGCTTTCCCTGGGCACCAACCAACCCCTCTCTCTCTCCAATCCCATGTTCATGCTGCCAACGGAATTTCCTCTTAAGAAATAAATCTGATCATGTTGTTGGTTCTCCAATGATTACAGCATCCTGCCCCCCAATACCTCACTAAATACACCATATATCCTTTGGATGAAATCTATGTCTCAAATTCAGCGTTAAACACTCCCTACACCACAACTATAATCTGGCCACACTGAATTTCTCCATGTGCTGTGCGTTCTTCATGTCCCTGTGAAAAATACTGCACCGGCCAGCGTCCCTGGCTGAAATGCTCTGCTATTCTCCCGCCTGGCAAACTCAAACGTGGCAGATTTGATGTTTCGCAGGATAATTGTGTTGGCAAGGTAAAGGACGGGTCAGGATGAGGAAGGTTGGCAGGCAAGAGAAGGACTTTACAAAGTCCTTTACACAAGGCTCTCTCTCTCTCTCTCTCTCTTTTTTATGATTAATTACCCGAGTCCTCAGTCTACTGCTTTTAATGTTAGCTGCTCCCTCTTCTGGCCTCCCGCGCCCTCCTGCACAATCTCCAGCATAACTCACGTTGGCAGCCTCACAGGTGACTCACTGTCTGGCCCTCCGGCTAGGGCAGGAGGAATGTTAAGTGCAGATAATCTCTCTGGCTTTGCTAGGCCCCTCTTCAGGGTAATAATAGTTCCTGGCAGTCGCATTTGATAAAAGTAGCCCATTGTTTATAAAATTAGTAGAAGCCCGTGTCGCACGTTTTTGTTTTGAAAAGGTTCTGCTTAGGGAAGTGAACAAAATTTTGAGAGTTTGTTTTTGACTGCTGTCCTTAGAACAACAATGCTGGAGCACAGCAGACACCCACAGATATCTGATGAATGAAAGTATTTGGGGAGTTTGAATATCGACAGCTGGAGTCTTATTTTTAAACTGAAGATGCCTAGGAAATACTAGAAATATTTCATCTAGGAAAATGCATCTTGTCACAAGTAAAGTCTGGTGGTGGGGAGGAGAAACAAAGTGTATGATAAACTCATTCATTAACATAGTTCTATGAAGTGTATACATTTCTTTGAAGTATATAATGAGGCATTCAAAAAAGGGAAAAAAACAGAGGGGGATAAATGGTGATTGGAAAAATAAAGTATTTTTAAAGAAAGAAAAAACATCAATAGATTGATTAAAAGGTTTCTTGAAAAATGGTTATACATATAAGATATTGATTAAAACTTAAGTATAAAATTCTTGAATACAAAATGATTAGAACTCTGGCTGGGTAGCTAGGTTGGTTAGATCATCTCCACACTCCACGGTTGCAAGTTTGATTTCTCTTCAGAGCACACACAAGGATTAACCAATGAATACATAAATAAGTGGGACAACAAATAATTTTCTCTCTCCACCCCACCCCCCAAAAAAAGGCAATCAATCAATAAAAAATGACTAGAAAATAGAGCATAGTTCCTAGGAAAGTATTACTTAGGATAAATCAACTTTTTAAAACAAATCATAGTAATATCTTCTAACAGAGAGCTGCAAAATGAAATGACACCTATAATTCCTAGAACTCCAAAAACTTTTTCTTCACAAATTTAAACTTGTAAAACCAAACACACAACTATTTAAAAACCCAAGTGTGGAGACAGGTCAATGAGAAATGAGAGCTTCCTTCCAGACTGATCCATACTTATGGCTTCTCAAATATCCTGCAGAGGCCGATAAACACTATTCCTAAATAATAATTATAGGTTCCTTGTGACGGAGACTGGGTAGCCTAGAGGTGCTAGCAAAGCAAACTTCAGCTCTATCAATACAGGTTAGAGGTTTATATTAAGAATTTAATATCTGTATATTTAATTCTTTGAAGGAAGTTTTGATCATTTATTATAGAAAGGTTAAAAATCTAGTGTTGTTTTTTTTAAAAAAAAAATCACTGAGACACTTACTTAATTTTTCACATTTATCATGATTATACCTTCCGCCAAATGTCTTGACGTGAAGAATCACAGAGTTTATAATCTCATTTAAACATAGATTAATTTTTAAAAGTATGGATCGCGGCAATGGAAGTAGATATGGACATGTGAATTATAGCTAATACATGAGGAATGTCGCTGTGAGGATCCGTTGGGAAGGACATGCGTTTGGTATCTGATGTTTATTATTAGGAGAGAATTTATAATTTAGCCACCCCGGAGAGAACAAACATAGAACCTGAACAAGAAGCCAGCAGCTGCCGGCCATCGCCCCGTTTTGTGGTCCTCTCTGGGACGCATCCCCAAACCCAGCCAGTGATCCTCCTAACACTCACACGTGAGGGCCACATGGGATCGGGGCCGTGACAAACACAGAAGGCTAAGGAACTGTGGGCGGGTGGTATGTTTACTATGACTATTTTTAAAACATATTAGTGTTGATTTCAGAGAGGAAGGGAGAGGGAGCGACGGAAACATCCATAAAGGCAGGTGTAGCTTTTGGAATCGAACCGTAGGTGGACACTCAACCACAGAGCCACCCGAGGTGGGCGGTATTTTTACTGTTATTAACGCTGCAGGGTGGTGAGTGCTTGCTTATCTGGTGGCAGAGGAGAGAGCGAAGAGGGAGGAGCAGACTCATCTAGAAGGTCCTCATGTTTTCACTTCTACAATTCCGGTGCTAATTTCAATACTAAAAATGGTCGAGTGTGAACACACATGAAATCCATGTTATCATGGAGCAATGGCTTTATTTGCTAACTTGCTAAATTCATATATATATATATATATATATATATATACATATATATATATATATATTTATTTATCTCTCTCTTTACGACGACATTAAGGTGAGAAGAAAATGTGAAGTATGCTAACCGATGTTAACTCAAATCTTTCTAGACTTTTACCATCATTCCTCACAGAACAGTCTGGACTCCCACCACATGTAACTGATAAATTTCTCTGAAATCCTAATTTGTTGAAGTCTATGGAAGCCTAACATTAAAATTAGCAAGAGTCAAAGAGCCACCTGATGCATTAAAGAATAAAAACTAATTTCTTCATGTTTTCTTAATCCTCAACTGCACTGGGTTTGAAACAGATATGATGATGCCTCCTAATTGTTTTCTTGTGTCTGCTTAATGTTGAACTGCATACCACCTTATGATTATTTCGCCGCTAAAGATGAACAGGGATTCTGTTTGCCTTTAGAATTAGTTTTTTTGAAACTGACTTGCTTTGCTAATTAAGTCTGGCTGTTAATTTTCATCCAACATGTACTGAATGTTTCACTGCTCTGTGCTTGGCACTAGATACACAATAAAATAAGCCAAGGTTCCAGCCCTCCAATATCCATCATTTAACAAGAGGGACCACCATTATAATAAAGCAATTGCAAAAGAGTTAGCATGTACTAGGAGCTTACTCTGTGCCAGGCGCTGTTGTAAATGTCTGCACATTGACCTCATGTAATCCTCTCAATAATCCTTTGGGTTACGTACCGTTTCATAATTCCTGTGTAACATATGAGGAGCTGACACCAGAGAGGTTAAGTACTCGCCCCAGGTTGCACAGCCGCTAACTGGGGGAGCAGACTGCGAATCCAGGCCGCCTGGCTGCAGAAAGCCCCCGTTCTTAGTCACCGTACGCGATGGCCTCTCTCTGCCCTACAGCTCAACTCACCATCGCATCGGCTTCTCATTACGCTGGAGAATGAACAAGGCACCATGAGACTGGCAGGCAGTGATGAGGGAGAAAGGATGGTGCCGTGTGCATGGAGGCTTACTGGGAGAGGAGAGGGTGGTGCTGAGGGCACAAAAAGGGCAGAAATGAAGGCAGGAAGCAATATATATATATGTGTGTGTGTGTGTGTGTGTGTATATATATGTGTGTGTGCATATATATGTGTGTGTGTGTGTGTATGTATGTGTGTGTGTGTGTGTGTGTGTATATATATATATATATATATATATATATATATATATATATATATATATATCAATCACCAGGAAAAGGTATATATAGTGTATTTTCCAGCATATAAGATGACTTTTTAACCCAGGAAAATCTTCTCAAAAGTCAGGGTTAGTCTTATACGCTGGGTGTCGTCTTATAGGGCAAGTATATTCCAAACTTTATACAGTGGTACCTCAAGATAAGAGTTTAATTCGTTCCGGAACCTTGAGGTGTGGGAAACTATGAGACGCTCGAGTCGAAGTAAACTGGTGGGTCGTGTGCAGCCGGCCGATCCGCGTGATTGCTCCTATCTCAAATGTTGCTCGTATTTCAAAGCAAAAATCGCTCGCTTGATGGCTCGTATCTCAAAAACCTCGTATGTTAGGGCACTCGTATCTCGAGGTACCGCTGTATTTTAACTGGAAAAGTCAGGGGTGGTCTTATACTCTAGGTGTCATCTTATAGGGCGAGCCTATTCCAAACTTTATATTTTAACTGGAAAAGTTGGGGGTTGTCTTCTATGCCCAGTCATCTTATATGCCAGAAAATATGGTAACTGCTCTGGAAACGTAAAAGGACCTCAGTTGGGTTAAAGCCCCAGATGTCTGAAGTGAGAGAAACAGGTGATACACAGATAAAACTGATTTCTACATTCCAGTCAAGAAAGGTTTAAAGAACCAATTCTTTCCAAACGCTTGTAGAAAGCCATCAAGGACGGCCCCTACATTGCTAAGGACTGCTGTTTTTATGGCTTTAACTTCAGATGCTAGCGTATTTTCTCACTGCAGGGCAATATAATCAATTATTAGATGTTCCAGCTATCTGCTGCTATATTCAAAGCTTTCAGGAGAGGAAAAAAAGCACGGGCACCATGAATATAAATGGTCCTGGGATAAAGTTTCTGAATTGAGCAAACTAAATGCCAAGTTTTCCGTTCAAGTGCCAAGACATTCTGAGCTGCCGACATTAAACTGATTTTGTGTCACAAAGGATACGTTTCTTTCTCTTTTACTCAGTTGCAGCTGGGATAACAGTGGAATGTGTTCTGGGTTTGGACACAGAATGATCATAAAAGGGTAGAACAGTCTGAAATGGACACAGCTGAACGTTCACTTAAAGCTTTCTACTTTAGCAAGTAGAAACTCTTCTTGCCTAGAGAAACGGGATAGATTGTGTAATTGATGCAATATATAGGGTCTCGCCATTTTTTAACCTCTTTCTCCCAACTCTGATTCCCTCAGATGGAAGGACTCCTCAGCTGTAAGTGCTCCTCGAGGACACACACCTTTCTCTCATGGGCTGGTGCGTGATGCAGTTTCTCTTCCTTCTGTGGTTTTCCTCACCAATAAAAACCACAGTAAGCCAAGGAGCAGGCCTGCAGCAGCATCGCTGGGCATATCACGCATGCTCACAGAGCCCAGAAGAACACGGGCATCGTGCCAACTTCCCTCTGAGTGGACAGCACCAAGTAAACAGACAGACGATCGCCAGCCATCCAGACCTAGTGGAGAATGTCTCGGGTGGCGGTGGAATTGGCTGTTTCTGAATCTACCAAACTGGCTTGCCCTGTGGCGGGTCACCAGGATAAGGTATGACAAACTACAGGGACTCATCCTTCCTTCATTCATTCACTCACTCACCCATTCAATATTTACTGAGTGGCTACAATGCATCAACACCTAACACCTATGTGATCCATGACTAGGCAGCCATCTGAGGGACTGCCTAAGTGGTCAGGATACATGTCTGTGACCTACACTTCAGAAACGAGCCAAAGAAAGTACCTAGCACAGTGGTACCTCGAGATACGAGTTTAATTCGTTCCGTAACCTTGAGGCATGGGAAACTATGAGACACTCGAGTCGCGGTAAACTGGTGGGTTGTGTGCAGCCGGCCCATCCACGTGATTACTCCTATCTCAAATGTTGCTCATATTTAAAAGCAAAAATCACTTGCTCGATGGCTTGTATCTCAAAAATCTCGTATGCTAGGGCACTCGTATCTCGAGGTACCACTGTATCTAGTAATTAACATCTACAGAGAACACAGTCACCCATGGCCACACCAAGCTAAACCAAAAAAAAAAAAAAAAAAGAAAAAAGAAAAAAATGAGGTCCCCTGAGGGACCTCCACTATTTGCTTCAATGTAGTTGAATGAAATACATCTAAACCCCAAATTTAAAAAAAAATCAAATAAAATCAATAAAAAATGCTTTTGATTTTTCTTGCTGCAAAAAAAAACCCCACACATTTTCTCAAGACACATCACGTCGGACTTTGCCAAAAATCTTGATCTACGGGTTGCCTGATGAACTGCCTCGTCTCCAGGCTGATTTCCCACGAGGTCCAGTGGGCCCTCAGCCAAAAAGCACGCGATACTTTCATGTCTTGAAAATCAGGAGCAATAAAAAAAGAAACGGAAGGTCAAAGAAAATGTTTTAACATGTAATATTAATATATTCATCCTTCTACCACCGCAGTCGTAAAAGATTCAACTTTGATATTTGTGTGTGGAGCAAGGAGCCCCAGGGGCGGAAATGCCCGGGCTCTAGGAAGTTATCACATAGCCGTTCCTGGTCTGAATTTATTTTACCGCAGCAGCAAAAATTATACCCTCTCCCCCCCAAATAAAGTCTAAGAAGGTTATTCTGCCAGGCAAACCGTTCTGAGTAGCTAACGGGCAAGGGTCTGAAACGCTCAGAGGTGACCGCGTACCTTCAGGGCCAAACTTGAAAATGTATTGGACACGTTGCACTTGAAGCTCAGCTGCTTATCCAGGCCTCCGTCGGGGTCCCGCCGCCCATAGTCGGACAGGCCTGTGCGGTCGGAAGCCGCCACTTTCTGGAACACGGTGCACGTCATTCCCGTGAAGCCAGTCGCCTTGATGACATAAGCTTCCAGAGCGATGTTGGGCGAGTACTTCAAAAGGCAACCAGACAGGAGTTATAAGAGATTTGTGATATTGGGGGGGGGGGGGGGTAGAGGGGGTTGAAGGCACGTGCAAAGAAATTTCAAATGCAAAACACTGTACATTAAAAGAGAACGCTCAGATTCTTACTGAACCAGATACGGTGCGGCCAGATGCAAAAGTGGACAGAATACATGGCAGGAAAGACGCTGGAAATAAAAGCCCAAAATAGAAAGATCCAGATGAAGAGGGAAAGAATGAGTCTTAAATGGGGAGTATCAGACATAAATCCAAAGTCAATTAAAAATAAGTTATTTTGCCGAAGCCAGTTTGGCTCAGTGGATAGAGTGTTGGTCTGTGGACTGAAAAGTCCCAGGTTCGATTCCTGTCAAGGGCATGTACCTTGGTTATGGGCACATCCCCAGTGGGGGATGTGCAGGAGGCGGCTGATTAATGTCTCTCTCTCATCGATATCTCTAGCTCTCTATCCCTCTTCCTTCCTCTCTGTAAAAAATCAATAAAATATATTTAAAAATAAATAAATAAATTCAATTAAAAAAATACAAGCAAAAAAAGAAAGAAAGAAAGGAAGAAGGAGGAGGAGGAGGAGGAGGAGGAGACGGAGGGAGGAAGAAGAAACAATTTTAAGAACTTCAGGAATGAGACTGAACTCAGGAATCTGCCAAACGCAGGCCACGTGGCTACTACAGCCGCCACCCCCCTTCTGGAGGCCTGCCAGCATCCCTCCCACGTCAGAACCACGCAGAGAGGGCACAAGAAGTGGCGCATCTTCCACACCCAAGAAAGTGACAGAATTGACTGCAGAGTCCAAGGACAATACAGAGTCTCGCTCTTAAGGATGATTAAGCGCATGCTTACTCCATAGGCAAGGCGCCATTCTAATACCCCCCCTCCCCTGGGGACAAAGTCCCCTTATAGAAACTTTCTGTGAAGCAGAGGACTTTCCAGAACGGAATTCAGGAATCACGTCGCGCTTACTGTGGAATACACGTGAGCTCCGTTGGCCAGTCGGTAGGTGGCGATCCGCTGCAGGCACTGCACGATCCTGCTGCAGGCCTTCGCCTCCCTCTGCGCCAGCCACAGCACGCGCTCGTCCGCCAGCATGATGTTGCTTGCGATGTCCACCATCACATCCCCCAACTGGCAGGCAGGCGGGAGAGAAGAGAAACATCTTAGCAGGCTGGTCCGCATCATCCACCTCCTCCTGAGAGACCAAGATGGGCCGGCAGTCTACATCTCCCAGGGACAAGCCACAGGCTCTGTGCTTGTTTCCCATTACTACCGCTCCAGAGGAGAATAGAACATTCCATTAGGACCACTGGTGACAGGTCAGTCAAAACAGGGCAACCACGTGACCGCCAAACCACTGGTGAAAAGATGGACATGTGGCCTTCAAATGGAGGGGAGAGGGAAGACAAATGAATCAAGAGGAAGGAAAAGGCATCACATGATCCATCCATGGAAAGATCTGAAGTCTTTTTCTGGGAAATCACTTACCACTTACACACGTTTCTTTTCTTTCATTGATGATGGCCATTCTGACAAGTGTAAGGTGATAACTCATTGTGGTTTTAATTTGCATTTCTCTGATAATTAGTGACACTGAGCATTTTTTTGTGTGTGTGTCTATTGGCCATCTCTATGTCCTCGTTAGAGAAATGTCTATTCAGGTCCGTTTTTAAATTGGATTCTTTAGTTTTTTGGTGTTGAGGTTTAGAAGTTTTTTTATACGTTTTGGGTTTAACCCATTGTCAGATATATGGTTGTCAAAAATGTCCTCCCTTACAGTGGGTTGTCTTTTTATTTTGTTGATGGTTTCCTTTGTTGTGCAATAACTTTTTACTTTGATGGAGTCCTATTTGTTGAGTGAGTTTGTTTGTTTGTGTGTGTGAGTGTTAGCTTAACATGATCACGAAGAAACATTCACTGCCTAGCGTTTTAGTTTCCGGTCACATTCAAAACCCCAGTCATTTCCGACCCCAGGAAGTGCCCGCCTACACCGGGTCCGGGAGTGTGTCCTGCTCACCTAGCTTCCTCTCCCTCGAATGAACTTGTCCTTCCCTTTCCCGATCCCGTGCAATAAACGGCTCCAAAGATGTGCTCACTTTTGCGTTACTTGCTTTACTGGGTTAGGAACGGAGCTAGTGGATTCCTTTCCTTCCCTTGGTTCAGAACTCACAGATGTCAGCATCTGTCGGGCCATGCCAGGGGAATTCACTGACCACTGCGGATTGGCATGCCCCATGGCAGAGAACGCAGAGAACGCATTGGACGGGCAGGGAGAAGGAGACATCCCGGTGGCTGGGTGGGGGTGGTGGGGGGAGGCCA